>BKCP01003336.1:478146-492011 GCA_008636005.1 Striga asiatica
CGTCCGGGTCTGGCGGCTCGATCGGGTCAGGTCGGTTGACTTGGGCGGCTCGATTTGCTCTAATTTATCGCACGCTTATCCGATTTAGTTGAAACTTTGACCCACGCTCCTCAAATCTTTTTCTCCTCGTCTTGAGATGCACAAATAGATGTCACCACGCAATTAATAAATATGCTTGGAAATGGTTCGCGTGGCTCGGACGGCTCGAAAAATGTCTCGGAAATGGCTCGTCCTCCCAAACACGAACAATTTGGACCTAGTCAACACCAAAAAGACAAGAAAAGTACTCCGAACTACAAAAACACAAAACGAGAGCAAAAATGCACGAAACACGATAAATTGGACCGGTCGACACTAAAATGAACCTAAAAACACTAAACTAAAGCACATAAAACACATGAAAATAAGCACAAAAACACAATAAACACTATGCCAAAATGACTTTTCATCTCCAAGGAGCTGATTACGTGACGAGCCAAGGATAGTGTGGCTTAAATAAGAATGTGATTAAGTTTGCTGATGAGGATTGTTCCAAGGATAGAGGATAGTGTGGTTTTATCAAGTGATATACATTCTTCTAATCGAAAAAGCCACAATATGTCATATGAGTAATTACAACATATACAAATTTAGATGAGAAGCTAGAAAGATAAGGGATTTTCTTAACAAATAAATAGTAACTCTTGTTGTGGCATGCTCTCAACTGCATGACAGAAATATAGTGATGATGAGCTTATATATATCATATATTCCCTTTAGTTCAAAAACCATCTCCATGGCATCACAAACTACGTACATTTCATTTGACTTGACTTTGGCTAGCTACACGTCAATCAAAATGAAATATTGTCATAGCTTATGGATTATTGTTGTCGGAAACTAGTAAAATTCACATTATGCCAGCAAACATTTTATATCGCATTCTACCGACAATACTCCGGTAGAGTGTTGCATCCACCTTCCCCGCGGTGCTGGCTTTCGTCAGCTTCAGCTGCTCCTCCATCGGAGTCGCGCATGACTTGCAGTCAGCCATGCCGCTCCTCTCCAACAGCTTCCCCGCATACGCACACTGGCAGAGAGTGATTAAGTCTCTCCCTTACTTCACCTCGATGCCGAGATAGTAGGAGAGTTGCCCAAGATCGCTCATGCAGAAACGAGCTGCAATCTCGCTGTGCAGTCTTCTTCTTCATCCTCGGTGCCTTCTTCGATGGCCCGCCCAAGCTTGCGCGCACGCAACTTGACCTTCATCAGCACCGCCCACTCGCCGTAGTTTGTGTGTGTGAGGACCGACCAGTTGGCCCCACCAACGTCCTGCACGGTCCTGTGGATGATGACCTCCTGGCGCGGTGAAGCGTCTGCTTCGCTTCCTTGCACCGTCGAAGCAGCATCTTGGCTTGCCATGACTCTGATGCCGGACTTTGTTAGTCCCTGCTCGTTCACAGCTACTCTGTTTGCAGCTGAGCTGCACTATTTAGGTAAGAAAAAATGCTTCCCGGCACAAACAGACACTTTTAGAATGGAAGAAGAAGATTGTGAACAACTCAATGTATTGAGTATCCAGTTTTTCTATCTTATGTTTACAAATAAAACTGCATCCCTATTTATAAGAACTAGAAACAACTATTCTAGTGGCTTTCCTAAAAATTTCTTAACGCCTAAAATGGCTGCCATGAAAGTGTAATGAAAGTGCAAGGAAGTTGCACTTCACTAACAAGGAAACTGCAGGATTATATCTTACAGACATCCCACAACTTCTCTCTCTTTGGTGTATAGCTGCTATAGGAAATCAGAAAAATTGGCATGATGCAAGCCTGAAACTGTTTATCTTAATAGCAATTTCTGTTAGTTGCTTGCATCGAATATTATATCTTTGGTTTTCAAATGTAGTGATGAGTGGTGACAAACTAGAAGTATAAACTTCGAACTTTTGGGAAACCATAGATTGAAGGCTTAATTACTATCCTATGAGATTTAAAACTAATTGCAACCCTACGAATCACATTAAAAAAATAGCAACCCAACAAAATGAATGGCAAATAATTGTGAATATACGATCTTATCTGTTACCATATCAAAACCGTTTCTGATCAGTTTTATTTGGAAAATCGTGATAAAATAAAAAGGAAAAAACGGAGCATTCCGTTTTTCATGGACAGAAAAAAATAAACTTCATCATCGTCGTTTTTCATGGATAGAAAATAACTGGACCCACCACGGCCGATTCTGGTTTCAGACATAGGTTTTGTTATTCGAAATGGTTCAATTTTTTCTAAGCTCTCCATCTGGCCACTCCTAAAAGCAATTACTGGTCCTGAGCAAAAGGAAGAAGCTCATTCCATTTATATACAGGTTGTTTATCCAGACTTATAATTATATACATGAATAAAGAAAAATGTACGTGATATATATAGTACGTGACATGTGCGAAGCACGAGATATATTCATTTAGAGAATATTATATTATAAGATGCAATATTCAATAAAAGTTTATAATACGCAAGAAAATTGTACAATGTTCAAATACCCGTACGAAGCATGAGATATATTTATTTGTTTTATGATTTGATAATATAAACAAATCTATACTTAACTTTGACAAATAAAACAAATAAATACTTTAATAAGTATTTAATGTATATACTAAATAGGAATATATTTGGTATAATCAAATATCAAATATAATCAAATAAGTCAAAGTGTACATTTTTATTTGGTATTTGATTTTTTTATTTTTAAAATTTTTTTATTATACTTACCTTTTTAAAATAAAATAAATAAATAAATCATATAAATAAATAAAATATTATAATACCGAAATAGTAATGACATTTAATGCAGTTGACTTTTCTGGATAGTAAATGTAGTAAATAAAATCTCATTTTATATAAGTATAGATTGTATAATACGGAAATAGTAATGCAATAAATGTTGTTGACTTTTCTTTATACTAAATCTGGTAAATGGTATACCTTTTAATATAAGTATAGATAATTTAATTAATTTTCAACAGAAAATGATTAGATAAATTTAATTTAGTGAGTATTATTAATTCATATGATAAAAACTAAATTAAGACACTAAAAATCTGAAATAAGTTTGAATCGAAGATAAGTAAATTTATGCACATATTTGCAGTTATAATGAGGCACTGGAAATATCTGTAATAACTTTTTCTTAACTATTTTAATGATGATTGATGTGAATTAAATTGCCTTAAACCAACATATCCGAAATGCTTTTAACACACTCTTATTTGCGTATCACATTGCAATATCCTAATGAATGCACCATCCTTCTGCACAAATTTTTGCAACCCATTATGCTTTTTGTGCCCCTACAATTCCTATAAATAAAGCTAATGATTTTGAACAATATTACTCATCCCAAAAATGGCCAGGCTCAATGCCCATCAATTAAAACTTCTACTTCTCAATATCTTACTGACTTTCTTAAATAGTGAAGATTCAAAATACTCTGGCTTTTCCCTAAAACTCATACCATGGGACTCCACAGAGTCACCCTTACATAAACCAAACCTCACACAAACACAAAAGATACAAATGATGGCCACATCCTCCAAGGCGCGGGCAACAATCTACGCACACCCAAAAAACGAGACTCTTAGTGCAAACAAAATACAACTCCCAGTACAGAACAAAGGTTTACAATACTCGGTCAAAATCAAAATTGGGAGCCCGAGCATAGAGGTGACCCTGCTTCTCGACACCGGTTGTGGGGACATTTGGACCCACTGCAAGAAACTGACATTCCTCCGCTTTTCGGAAAGAAATGGTTTCTTTCCGAAAAGGTCAAAAACGTACAAAGAATTACCATGTCATCATCCCATGTGCGAAAAGAGCAAGGAATGTAATTGCAAAAAGAATAAGTGTGTTTGCACCCTTAGATATGGTTATACTGGAGGGAAAATAAATGTGGTCCACGCGAAACAAAAGTTCAAAAACTTTCACAAACATGATCTTTGGGTGCACAGACCAGTCACCCGTGTTCTCCGGAATCCTCGGCATGGACAAGCTGCCGAGTTCCCTAATTAGCCGAGTGAGGGAAAATGTCAAGGGACGATACTCGTACTGCCTTCACCAGGGGAATGGTCTCTTAAGATTTGGAGACGACATACCACAAGTCACGAAAGATTATAAGACAACAAAGATATTAGACCCTTCGTACAATGGAATGTACGTAGACTTGACGGATATAAGTGTGGCTGGTAAGCAGCTTGGACTCTCTCCATCTATGTTTTCGCATGCAAATGGAGGTTTTATCATAGACACAGGGACTCAATTCACGGTACTCAAGAGACAAGCTTATGACAAGGTGATAAAAGCTTTTGTGGATTACTATGCCAATAGGTTAAAACGGGTGCAAATGCGGGAGTGGGACCTCTGTTACAAGCACAATTCAAGTATGAGGAGCTATGCCAGCATGACTTTTCATCTTCAAGGAGCCGATTACGTGACGAGTGATTTGTTTGTGAACCTCAAGGGAGGAGTTATGTGCCTTGCGTGTTACCGAGCGATATCTCGATAATGGGAGCCATGCAACAACTTAATAAGAGGTTCATCTGTGATGTAAACAAGAATGAGATGAAGTTTACCAATGAGGATTGCTCGAAAGATCGAGGATAATGAGTTTTTATGAAGTGATATATACGTGGATTTCAATAGCAAGTCTTTCTTTTAATCCAATAAAGCCGCAAGTTGAGGGAAAAGATTTAAAGCTTTTCTTACTACATCCAAAACTCGAATTGTTTTTATGAAATATTCCTTCTTTGTTTTTGTGGATGAGCAAATTATAAGACAATTTAATATCAATACAAACACAAATTTAGATGAGCAAACGTTTAACAAAAATTACAAAATTTGTTGTCGAGGTTAGGAGTAACTACTAAACATTTGCTTGAAAATTCGGAATGAAATAATTACTTGTGCTGAAACATTTGAAAGCTAAATTAATTAGTAGTAAGGGAAAATTTAAATCAGGCTTAAAGTCAAGCCATAATAAATTTCTAACAAGTACACATTTCAGCATCCCTGTCATTACTCTAGATGACTGATATTCCAAAGAGTTGGTTGAAATTATAAAAGTTAGTTAAGTTACACACACAGGTGAGATAACAATATTCGACAAGGCAATTTCCCGAATGAAAATAAATTATAATATGATTCACCTTCTCATTAAAATAAAGTGTCATATGTGCCTAATCACATAGAAGCAAAGTGTAAAAAGATACAAACAAAATAGGGAGAACATTATCCCATGATTCACCTATTCAAGAAGTAAAACCGTTGTGTAGCTTTCCATTTATCTACGATTGACAGAGTAGACATATATACATCAAGTAAGACTTACCTACATTATTACAGATAAAAGCAACATCAATTAAAGGTGACACGAATAGATAGAGCCAAAATATACTTAACCTTTTCTCACCAATGAAAAGAACATTTTATAGCAAAAACACAACTAGTTTTTCCTTCAACTGATACTATAATCACTCTTCAAAGTAACTGCTCATCTTCTCATTCTCATCTCTTCATTTATTGCTCTATTCCAGAACTTTGGTTGCATTCTCGTATTTCAACTAGTCAGAGACTTGTCCAATCAAATCACATTCACTACTTACAAATGAATATGAGCAGATGCATTAGAAATATTTACCTTGTCCATCTCCTTCTGGCATTCTTCCATTGCAACACACCACCAGCAGCTGATGGGCTCAAATTGAAGCTCATCCCATGGGACTCTCCCGAGTCGCCATTGTACCCTGGAAATCTCACGACACTCCAGAAACATCAAAGAGCCATCCGATTCTCAAACCATTTGCAAACCCTTTCTCTGTACTCTCCAAACACAAAACCCGACCAAACTAAACTACAAATTCCAGTGCACAGCCATTCTTTCCGTTACTCTGTGAACCTCAGAATCGGCACACCAAGCAAAGAGGTAAACTTGCTGTTCGATACGGGAAGTGCCTTTGTCTGGACACAATGCGACCCTAAATCAAACACGTACAATCCCTCGACCTCCAAAACCTACAAGCCCCTCCCGTGCAACCACCGGCTGTGTGCGAAAAAAATCTGCAAATGCGTCAAAAATCAGTGTGTTTGCACCATTCCGTACGGATCGAGCGGCATGAAATACAAGCTGGCATACTCGTTGGACACGTTTCACTTGCCTCAATCCAAGACCCCATTTCCGGGAATCGCATTCGGCTGCTCGACCAAACAGCCCCTTAGTTTCTCCGGAATTTTGGGGCTGGACAGGACGCCGGTTTCTCTATTGGCACAGGTGCGCGACCAAATCGGAGGCCAATTCTCTTACTGCCTGCACAATGGGCCGAGCTTCCTAACCCTAGGAAAAGACGCCCAAATTTCCGACGCAAAACACGTGAAAACCACGCCGCTTGTGCACACGGATTTCTCAACCCTCCTATTGAACCTGACGGACATTAGCGTCGCTGGGAAAAGGATAGGCTTGTCGCCGACCCTGTTTTCCCTCAAAAACGGCGGCGTTTTCATGGATACCGGGATGAGGTACACCGTCCTGGCGAAGGCGGCCTACGACAAGGTTAGCAAAGCATTCGCGAACTATTTCAAAGGGAAACTGAAGAAACTTTCGGAATCGCACTTCGATATGGAGCCTTGCTATCAGATGACTCCAGGGTTTAAGAATTTTCCGACGATGACGTTCCACTTCGAGGGGGCAGCGGCGGACATGGTGGTGGACTACACGCACGTCTCCGACGGGAGCGTGGCGTGCACGGCGGTGGCGAGAGGCGGAAGGACCATAATCGGGGCGTTGCAGCAGTGGAACACGAGGATCGTGTTCGACATCGATAAGAACGTGATGAAATTTCAACGCGCCGATTGTGCGAAGGACGGGAAATAGAAGGCTCCTCAGTCGGCACACTCGACTCCTAAACGGAAATCGGTCGCGTATGGTTTATAGGTAGACCGACGTTAAATGAAATAATTAACAATTTAGAGCCGTCCAAACTTGTAACGGGCGAGTTTGTACTTTAAATTTCTTTTCTTTAAATTTTATTTTAACAATATACTATTCTTACGACCCGTTTATATTAATATAAATAATATTTAAAACATATATTTATTTTTTGATACAGTAAATAATAATTTTACTTATTATTATTATTCATCATAATACTTAAATATTATTCTATTCTAAAATTTAATTTCATATAGTTTTATTATTATTAGTTATAGCACTTTTAAAAGTAGTATTCTATCTTTTTATATAATGATAAGTATTTAATTTACATTATATTATTTATTGATGTACTTAATTTAAAAATATATAAATAAATTTTAAATAAATATTGTGTCATATATGCATTCTATTCAATTTTTAGAATTTATCCTATCTCATAATAATTAAAATTCAAATCATATAAATACGATTTTATGACAATATTAAATATATTAAGCCTAATCTTGCGGAAATTTTTTAGAATTTATCCTATCTCATAATAATTAAAATTCAAATCATATAAATACGATTTTATGACAATATTAAATATATTAAGCCTAATCTTGCGGAAATTGTCCCTGCCTTGACGTCTTCGATTACTTGAAAAATGTCGCTCAAGTGAGTTCACTCAACAATGGTATGAGGATATGATGTATTTACGCGTGTATGTGTGTTGTGTGAAAGTAATAACATGTGTCCCATTTTAAGATGGCGTGTTAACCAAGACTTCTAGTGGGACAAGAAGTCTTCCCGTATCTTCCCTCTTAACAAATTAAACCTCAAATCTTTAGAATCCTTAGTAGCATGAACCTCCATCGTTTAAAGGTTTTAGTCTCTCCTTACGTTGGCCTCTTTTAGAGCCGTCAGTTTTACCATAAGAATCAGGAGGTTGGCGTTTTTACCCCTGCCTTCGAGGTCGGCTTTATACTTAGCTTTAATACATTTGACCCTTGCGACAAGGCCCCTTAACACTCGAGCTACATGCCCCTCGATACCGACCTGGTGTTTACCACTAGCCCCATAAATCCACATGATGACCAGCGTAGTGCAAGCCGACCTGGGACGACCCTCTCGTACTTGATGAATGCCAAGCTGAAATGCCAACAATCCACTCGGATTACTTCCAGGCCATCTCAGAGGACGACCTCACCGCGCTAGTGTGTCTAAGGTCGAGCCTCCGAGCTTAGCATGCAACATCTTACGCGAGCTACTTCGTCTTGCTATATCATCTAGTCCCCCCTCCTCCCCCAATTCTAAAATTGCCACATGTAAACATCTTTTTGTTTATATTATCACGATTTTTTTATCATTTTGAATCATTTTTTTTCATTTAAAAATTGTGATTTACATGTCCTCCAATTCATTTAGTTAATATTGAGCTACAAATAATAGAATATTGCTGTTTTTTTTCTAATGTACTTTTGTAGATATTATTTTACAAAAGATACAATAAAAATTTTTAATCTCTGTTAAAACATAACAAAAACAAAATTGTTCTCAATATCTATTACTATATAATACAGTTAAGAAAAATCAGGAAAAAAATCAAAAATTAATTTGTCATTTTTCCCCTCAAATTTTATTTGAAGTATTTGGCTAGTGTTTTCATTATTTTGGATGCGATTTGGTATTTATCGGATAAAGTCAATGTTAACCAATAACCTTCGAAATTTCACTTCCTTTTTTTTGCCAAATCCGATTTTTATTATAGTAATAGATTTCATTTTCTTTTTGTTTTTTGGAAGCAGTAATAGATTTCAATTCCGGCAAAACAATAATGTACCTAAAATTATGCAAAATCTGGCATAAAAATATGCATACAATTTCTTCCAATACTTATTTGATAGTAATACACCTAATTGATCCTAAAATCACGTAATGGTTCCCAAATTGACGTATATCCTTCTGTATTCTCATTCAAGGAATATTAACAAATCACTCGATTTATAAAGAAATTCCACCTCGGATTGTTTTCAGCAATCAATTTAGAGATTTATCATTCTAGATCTTATGATGTGGTCTTTCCAACATGGGTTTGGAGCCATGACAGATGATCTTTTAATAACTAACAAAATAATAGGTATAAAAACAACACAATTATAGACTGAATTTGATTGTTTCAGATGATGCCAAATTTTAACTCAATTAGACTGAATTCGATTATAGACTGAATTTGAGTTGTTACACATTTGTGATTATCTTACATTAAAGTGGTAGTTAAAATTTGGATCATGAAAATAAAATAAATTTTGTTTTCACATTAAAGTGGTAGTTAAAACTCAGTTCTTATGATTTGTATCTAGTTGAGCAACCTTTTGCATGGATGTTATGGCTTCACTATATTTATAAAATTAATCTAATTTTATTTTTCTAATATTATGTATTAGGATTTCCTTCTTTGTCTGACAGGATTTTCAGCGAAAATGGCTTTTATGACAGCAGCAAGCACCCATATTGGTCAATTTTAACGTACCTTTCATGGTAACAATCCATGTTTCTCTTATTTGTACTAGGGTTTTCGGCTCTAGATATCTCAATATACCGTGGCTTACTCATAAACAGGACATTACATATTCGGGTAAATAATAATTTGCAACCTGTACTATACGCGAATTTGGGATTTGCAACCTAAAGAATTTTTTGTACTAAATTGCAACCTTTAATACACGATTTGTCTATATCGCAACCTCCGGCCATCGGAAGTTCATTTTTCACCGGAAAAGCAAGCGTGCGACACACACGTGCCAAATTTGAGGGCAAAAATGTCATATCTCTTCATCCTTATACGCGAATTTGGGCTTTTTATATGTATAATAAAAAACAAATTGTCGAAATTTTCGGCTCAGGTCTGTAGAAGGATGAAGCAAGGTTATTGCCCAAATCAAAATTTCTCTTTGCTCAGATCTGTAGAATTGGGCTTTAATTTTGGCAATAACCCCAAATTCGAAATTTTTCTTTGCTCTATACATCATTTATCGAAATTATTGGCTCAGATCTGTAGAAGAAAGCAATCGAAATTTTCAAGATGTGTTCGAAATTTCTCTTTGCTCTGTTCATCTTCTTCCTCGCAGCCCCCATATTTTTAAGGTTCTGGGGAAGCTGCAGAGTACGGCGTGGATCTTCTTCCTCGCTTAAGCAGGTTACGGCGTGGATATTTTCCTTTGTGGCGGAGTTCGGTGGAGAGGTCCAGCAGCATCACTCTCTACGGCGTCGCTTTCTTGAACGCCACCTCCATAGCCCTATCAAAGAAGAAGACCTTCACCTTCCTCCCGCTACCTCCGTTCTTCCCGCTGGCTACACCGCCTCTATTTCGTGCCTTTTCTTTTTCGCCGTGATGTTTGTGTTTCTTATCACATCAAAAGGCGCAAATTTCACGGGCCTCTATTTTACTACATGGGCCTCCCGATTGAGGAATCCTATTATGTCGCTGTGGAATTCAATTTTTGATTTGGATGTGTGTGAGAGAGAGAGAGAGGATGAAGGGAGATGAAATGACATTTTGCCCCTAAATTTGGCACGTGTGTGCCACACGCTTGCTTTTCCGGTGAAAAATGAACTTCCGATGGTCGGAGGTTGCGATATAGACAAATCGTGTATTAAAGGTTGCAATTTAGTACAAAAAATTCAATAGGTTGCAAATTCCAAATTCGCGTATAGTACAGGTTGCAAATTATTATTTACCCTACATATTCCCACTACACATCCAATGCATATATCATGAATGATAATTTTTAAGATCTGTGTTATCACAAGAGTTAAAATGTTACTTAGTAATTACATATAATAAATTTATTTCTTCATTATATGCATATTGTGTTAGAAATATTTTATTGGACAACATATGTAAATTAAATGTGTATAGTTGTCATAATATTATTCAATTAAAGTGATCTATTAATTTGTAATTTTGAATAAAGAGAGTATCGAATTGTTATGAATTTAAAAGTGTAGATACCATTATGTGATTTTCTGTTTGTTGAGGGACCGAACTGAAAATCAATATTTCTTATTTATTTGGTTATGGCCCCAAACGACGAAAAGACACGAGCAGATTTATGAAGGGGTGCTTTCTCCCTTTAAAAGCACTCACCTTCTCACTTCAGAATGATTGAATATAACAAAATCATATATCCAATACAAAAACTACATATCAAAATCTGCTATAAGGTTCGATCGTTTGGAAGACCATACCAGTCCAACAAGATCGTTTGGAAGAACACAACACACGAGAATTATCAAGCAAATGAATTCATGAAGTACGGTACGCTTCCGTTTTTATTCGGTTTGATTCTCAATTATTCGATATGAATGCTCCTGGGGTAAAGAGATTTTCGCATAAGGTTAAATTTTTACAACAAGTAGTATCAGAGCCTCTTCATATTGAATTTTGAGAAATCAATCTATATATATATAATTGCTAGCTAACCTCATTTAATAAAACATTTAATAAAAATATTTTCATTTTCCCTCCAAAAGAAGTTACATTTTTTTAATTAATTACTCATTAATCTCACATTTAAGAAGGTTTCTTTTAGTTAAACTTAATTAGTTAATGACTAAATTAAAAAAATTTCTTTTAGTTAATCCACATTTATGTTTCTTATTCTTATTTATATATATAAACGTGACAGTCATTATTGTTGTGCAGAAACTATATATTATTATTTTTTATTTTATTATGAATTGAATAAGCAATTAAAGTTATAAGAAATATTAATAAATGTATTAATTACAAACATTATAATACATATCATGTTACATTACAATATAAAAAATGAAATTATTTTTTTTGTAATTTAATTTCCAGCCATACTCAATCAAATATATAACTACAAAATGATAAGAAAGATTAGTTTCATAATTAAAATTAAAAATTTAGCTCCCCAAATGGTAAAACCTTATAAATTAGTAGTATAGATACATTTAAATGACATATAATTTATAAACTTAGACTATACGCATAATAAGATGAATTATGAATTAAATAAATAAATTATTATTATAACACAGTCTATATAATTATTATAGCAAAGTCTATATTGTCAATATTATCATTTAAAAAGTTCATTGAAAAAACATATGTATAAAAAAAATCCATATGATCATAATTAATAGTGCAAAATTAACATTCTTTGACTTTCTATTTGGTAGTAATAATAAAATATTTTATATTACTACTATTCAATAAAATGCATGATTTCTGCATATTTGATTATCGCAATCAACATTCTTTTTTTATAAATTAAAAAGTGTCTTGAATCAATTGTCTCATATTTTTCATTAAAACAAAATAACTGTTGGCCGTGAAAAAAAAAATTATTTCACAATTATAAATATAAAAATGATTAATTTTCATTAAACAATTCCTCTTTAAGAAAAAAGTGGCGGGACAAATTTCTGCATGATTATAGCATCAAACCATATCTAAAACATCAATATTTTAATGCATTAAAAACATACTTTCAGCAACAGAAAAGTCATATTAAACGGAAATTGGCAAAGTCAAAGAATGAGAATTGACAAGGCATTGTATGTAATGGCAGATTGTTGCATAATATAGAAATATCAACCATAATTAATAATCACAAAAAAAAAGTCAAATCTATATGAAAAAATCAAAATTAAAAACACAGCAAATTATGTGGAACATTATTGAACACTATATAATATAGAAAGAAAAATAATATGATTTCTCTATCATTATCAACATATTCAACTTTTACCAAGACATCTGCCTTTATATTAAAATCGATTTTTTTTTTTTGCGTAAAAGTTTAAAAATAAAAATTCCTACAGATTCTTTTAAACATTAAACAAGAAATTCCTAATATGCGATAAATATATCTAAACAGATTTGTTATAAACTTACCTAATATTTCCAAATTTTGAACAAAATACTAAAAAATTTGAAAAACTTCGGCAAAAGACTTTGAATAACTTCGAAAAGCGATTTTGAACAAGTGTTAGCAAAGCTTCACTTACTGATATGATGAGAAAGACAACAAAGAATTGAACTATTTAGTTTTCAAAATCTGAACAAAATACATAAAAGTTACATATGTATGTTATAAAAAGATATGAACAGATATGTTATAAACTTACATATATATTTGTTAGTAGAGCTGAACATATCTGTTAGAAACTTACATATTTTTTCAAACCCTGAACAAAATACATAAAAGTTTGAAAAAGTTCGACCAATGTCATGTTCTCTTCGAAAAACGATTTTGAAAAACATCTAAATAATTTCGAATTATGTATAAAATATAATATATCTTGAAGCTTATTCACAAAGAATTTCGAAAAACGACACAGATCATTGAACATAATAAAAAATAAAAACTACGTTTAACAAAAAATATTTCAGCTCATCATAGATTTGTAATATTATCGCCCGATTTTGACCGACCTGTTAAGATTTAGCGACACAGATTAAGAAATCGGGACGAATATTTTATTTTTCGATCACTACTGTTGGTCACAAAAACAACATTTCTCGGATGTCTTTTTATTTTTTTTTTATTTTTTAAGCCTTTACCGGGAGAAAATCTCCGGTAAAACAGTTGTTTTGTATTGAATCTCACCGAGTTTGTCGTAATATCGGGTTAAGGATTAGGGTTTCCGACAGAGTGAATAACGAGAGAAGCGCCGACATAAAAAAAATAAAAACGGCTTACATCACTCTCAAGGAGTTTATCTCTATTTATAGTCATGTTATCACTGACCTGTTTTATATTTGATTTTGGCTACCCTAAAAAATTAAGTGGACTTCTAATTTGGGCTTTTTTTATCATTCAATCAATATATTTCTTTATGGCCCAAAAATTGTCATTTTGTTCAAATGTCTTAAATATTTGGCA
>BKCP01003336.1:493412-514205 GCA_008636005.1 Striga asiatica
CCTTTTCATACGCTTAATTTATCAATTTTACACATACAAATCAAAATTAATGCAACTCGAAATATTATATAACAAATAAAATGAGATTTTTATCTAACATTTAGTATATTGCCGTAAAATTTTTTATAAATCTTATTCTCTTTTTATGCACATAGATATTAAAGAATGAGTAAAAAAAATATCTAAATATGTTTAAAAGTATCTAATATTATATGTGTTAATAGTGTTACAACCAAAAGACATTAAGAATACGCAGACTATTATATAACATATGTGAAAGTATTAAAATATTTTATATTATTATTGAAAAATGTGAAATTACCTCAATTTTGTCTACACTCTTTTATAAGAAAAATATATATACTTAAAGTTAGCACACACACACACACACACACACACATATATATATATATATATATATCCTTAAAATTTGCCCAACTAACATGTTTAAAAGTATATAAAATTTTATATATAAAATACGTTTAAAGTTTACATATTTTACAAAAATTTGACTGCTCTCAGTTTATATAAAGTTTGTTGCTCTCATATTCGGATAATGTATTATGCATTTAATGAAAGCACCTACGATACAAATTTATAAATATTAATTAAAATAATTTCTAAATTATATAAAATTGAAATAACAAATGTAAATATTACCTGTTCATCGTGAAAATGCGTTACAGCTCTCCCGTTCGTGATGGGTTTCAATAATGCGGACTGCTCTCAGACACAAAAAAGGTTTGTTATAAATATTAATTAAAATAATTTTCTAAATTATATAAAATTGAAATAACAAAGGTAAATATTATCTGTTCATCATGAAAATGGGTTACAGCTCTCCCATTCGTGATGGGTTTGAATAATGCGGACTGCTCGTGATGGGTTTCAATAATGCGGACTGCTCTCAGACGCAAAAAAAGGTTTGTTATAAATATTAATTAAAATAATTTTCTAAATTATATAAAATTGAAATAACAAAGGTAAATATTACCTGTTCATCATGAAAATGCATTACAGCTCTCCCGTTCGTGATGGGTTTCAATAATGCCCACTGCTCTCCCGTTCGTGATGGGTTTCAATAATGCGGATTGCTATCAGACGCAAAAAAGGTTTGTTATAAATATTAATTAAAATAATTTTCTAAATTATATAAAATTAAAATAAAAAAGGTAAATATTACCTGTTCAAAAGGTTTGTTATAAATATTAATTAAAATAATTTTTTAAATTATATAAAATTGAAATAACAAAGGTAAATCATGAAAATGCGTTATAGCTCTCCCGTGGGTTTCAATAATGCAGACTGCTCTCAGACGAAAAAAAGGTTTGTTTCTTTTGTTAACTTACCCCAGTCTGGAAGCATTATATATCAAGTGTACCCCAGTCTGCTCGTGATGAGTTTCAATAATGCGGACTGCTCTCAGACGCAAAAAAGGTTTGTTATAAATATTAATTAAAATAATTTTCTAAATTATATAAAATTGAAATAACAAAGGTAAATATTACCTGTTCATCATGATACAACTCTCCTGTTCGTGATGGTTTCAATAATGCTTTGTTATAAATATTAATTAAAATAATTTTTTAAATTATATAAAATTGAAATAACAAAGGTAAATATTACCTGTTCATCATGAAAATGCGTTACAACTCTCCTGTTCGTGATGGTTTCAATAAAGCGGACTGCTCTCAGACGCAAAAAAGGTTTGTTATAAATATTAATTAAAATAATTTTCTAATTTATATAAAATTGAAATAAAAAAGGTAAATATTACATGTTCATCATGATAATGCGTTATAGCTCTCCCGTTCGTGATGGGTTTCAATAATGCGGACTGCTCTCAGACGCAAAAAAAGGTTTGTTTCTTTTGTTAACGTACCCAGTCTGGAAGCATTATATATCAAGTTTACCCCAGCCTGGAAGCATTATATTGTATATGCGATGAAAAATTATTCTCTGTATTTTTTTTTTCTCTGAACTCGTGAATGATGAGTTGTAATGGTGGTAGTGAATATCCTTTTATACAATTTTTTATTAACAAAAGTGATAAGATAATTATGGATTGTATTTGGATAGATTTTAAATACCATGATTTTTGGGATGCAACAACAAAATATGCAATCACATGTATATATCTTATCACGTTAAAGGTATATCCATCCCTAAAAAACAGGAAAAAAAAACCATATATTTTGAAAGGATTTTTAAATTAGTTTCTACAAATGGAAAGTCAATGGGGTTGTTGACCAATTTTTTAAAAGTTTCCACAAATGATTTATTGACCTCTCTTTTTCAATATATATAGATTTCTTGTCATACTGCGGACTCAAGTAAATTCAAGTGAATTATTTATTGGATTCAAACTGCAACTATGTTGCAATGATAAGGATTAAGCATGCGCTTAATATTTTAAGTGTATTCAGTATTTTTAGGCCTAATGACCTGATTAAAGTTTGAGAACCGTCTCTGTAAAGACATGCTGGAAAGCAGTTCTGTCGATAATTTAAATGGTTTGTGCAAATATAATAAATTGATTTAGTGATTGCACATATATAAATAAATATTTCAATCATTTCTTTTGAATTTTTTTTGGTACATCTCATGTTCCTATTTGAAATTTGTCTAATATTAAAGATGAGTTTATTGAAGCAAGAAGTTACAAAAGTGACCTCTCTTGTGTAGATTTATTTGTCGAGAATTTTAGATGTTTGTATTTGTATAGTTTCATGCGATTATTTAATCGGCCCAAAGGAAGATTAACATTTGGCAGAAATATATAAATACCTGTGGTGGTAAATATATGACAATATATGGTTTATATCCATGTGAATAATATGTCTTTCAAAAGAGAGACTATTTTTTGACAGGAATTTTGTCAATATTTGATTACTACACAAAGGCGACCACTTACAAATTAATATTACTGTCCAAAGACTTGATATTGATGTTGTGCTAAGTGCCTTGAGATGTTACTAAGCTTATTTAAAATTGTATGATTGATGTGAGTATGTTGATTAAGTTATTATTATTCTCTGTTAAGTTATGATATATGGTACTTATATATCTGCTAATACCAACAGCATTCCTAAGGTTAAGGGTTTTATTATTATTATTTTTTATCCCGCTAAAGATTTATATTTAAGATGGGAAATGGATATTTTTTGAGGATGTTGAGTTTGGGGGGAGAAATAAGGCTAAGGACATTATCTTTGAGGAAGAATCATTTTCGATTTCTACTACTGCTTCTGACAATGTGCAGGTCTCTATTCCTGTAATTAGTCGAGAAGTAGATTTGGAACCTCAACAGAATAATGTCAAGAATCTCTCAACTCAAACTAGTTTAGTTATTCAGGATGAACAAACTCAACAACCTCAATAACTTATGCCATTAAGGAGATACACTTGAGATTAAAGAAATAACATTTTGGATGATTATGCTTTCTTCAAGAAAATAAAGGCAATAATGACTTGAAAGAAAGTGATCTTATGGCATCAGTAGCATATTTTGATCTTGTATTTCATTAGATGGATATAAAGACGACGTTTGGTGCATTGATGAAACGATCCATATGGTACAACCAGAAAGCTTTGAGGTCGATGACCTGGAAAAATTGGTTTGTAAACTAAAGAAATCTATCTATGGACTGAAACCGGCATCTCATCAGTGGTACCATAAATGTCATTAGGTAGTAATCTCATTTGGTTTTGAGATGAAAGTTGTTGATAATTGTGTGTATCATAAATTCAGTGGGAGTTTGATGTAGGGTCTTTACAAGACTATATATATCTCTTATTGTTGGTATAGTAGATAGATATTTAAATAAATCTAGTATAGATCGTTGGAAAGCAGCCAAACGGGTCATAGGATACTTACAGAGAACTAAAGATTACATGCTCACTTACAGAAAGTCAGATCATTTGGAGGTCATCGAGTATATTGATTCTGATTTTGGTAGATGTCAAGACAACTGATTTTGTAGCTTGTTATGAGACATCCAATAATGGAATATAGTTGCAAAAATGTCACTGAGCTGCATATTATTGAGAACGTAGAAGACCACTAAAGTTTTATTGTGACATCAATTCAGCAGTATTATATTTCAATTACAGTAGGAACTTAACTAAGTCAAAGTATATCGACATAAAGTTCCTAGTTATAAAATAAAGAGTACAGAGTGCACAAGTTGCTATAGAACATGTAAGGACAGACTCAATGATTGCGGATCCGCTTACTAAAGGTCTAATACCCAAGGTCTTTCATGAACATACTGTTCGAATGGGTGCGACACAATTTCAGGATACTTGGTTTTAGTGGGAGTCTGTATTAATTGTTCTATAGACATATTGTATATGTGTGTTTGGATATTTCTGATCAGATATAAAGTATTCGGTGCAATATACTCTGTAATTTTGATTTTATATTGATCTCACTATGGAATAAAGTGGCCAGTTGAAAATAGGCATGAAAGATCACATTACATGTAATTTTCATGCTACACTTCCATGATTGATCTGTGTCATTTAATTGTATTGACATGTGTGATTATTGATGGGTTGATTCATGCTAAAAATGATGAAGGTCTCTTTAGTCCTATGTCATACGATTAATGGACGAGATTGGTAAAGGATACTCTTGTTTGTGACAACAAAGTTTGAGCTCATAAAGTAGTACACATTTGTTCGGTTGCATATGTAGTCCAAGTGGGAGATTGTTAGAAATATTTTATTGGACAACATATGTAAATTAAATGTGTATAGTTGTCAAAATATTATTCAATTAAAGTGATCTACTAATTTGTAATTTTGAATAAAGAGAGTATCAAATTGTTATGAATTTAAAAGTGTAGATACCATTATGTGATTTTCTGTTTGTTGAGGGACCGAACTGAAAATCAATATTTCTTATTTATTTGGTTATGGCCCCAAACGACGAAAAGACACGAGCAGATTTATGAAGGGGTGCTTTCTCTCTTTAAAAGCACTCACCTTCTCACTTCAGAATGATTGAATATAACAAAATCATATATCGAATACAAACACTACAGATCAAAATCTGCTATAAGGTTCGATCGTTTGGAAGACCATACCAGTCCAACAAGATCGTTTGGAAGAACACAACACACGAGAATTATCAAGCTGAATTCATGAAGTACGGTACGCTTCCGTTTTTATTCGGTTTGATTCTCAATTATTCGATATGAATGCTCCTGGGGTAAAGCGGTTTTCGCATAAGGTTAAATTTTTACAACATATTGAACTTTGTTTCGTTGTGGATATATTTTATTCTTAGTATTGATTTGAACTTTTGATTAGTTTCTATACATTTTGTCGCACATAACGCTAAATTTTAACTCAATTATAGACTGAATTTGAACTGGTTGTTTAGGGTCCAAAACTTTTTGCAACTTTTGGACAATAGTTTAGCTCAATTATAGACTGAATTTGAACTGGTTATTTAGGGTCAAAAACTGTTTACAACTTTTGGACTTTATTGAGGCTTAAATTCATTAATAACTATTGGTGTTTGAATGTAGATAAAATGATTAAATAATTTAAACTCCAATTAATTTAGGGGGCATTTAAAGCCAAAATAAAAAACAAATGACAAATATTCCTCAAAATATTAATCGATTTACAATCGTTCATCTATATTTGGGGCTAAACATTTTTGTGAAGTTCGAATGTCGTGCAATGAAAATTGTAGTTGTATAAAAATCTGTAACAACATATAATTTAAAATATCAAACAATGAAAATGATAGTTCAAATGTTCGTCAAATTTAACATTCATGAAAGACCAAATTCGTGTCGGCTGTGCGTGCACAGCCGGTAGACAACTAGTATATATATATATATATATATAGTATTTTTTGTAATAAATTTAAATAAAATGTGTTACTTAGATATCTAAACTATTTATAAATTCAAATGTTTAATCAATAATTTATAAATCTCTATTTTATTTAAATATGTAATTTTTTATATAAGATTAAATTATTTTAGTTTAAAAAAAAAACTAAAAATTTATACAAAAACTTTATAATTCAACATCCGTATAATACACGGGTATTTTACTAGAAAAACACTGTTAGCAAAAATATCTTGAAATTTGCTACGTACTCTATACTTGTTAGTATTTCAAAAGTCTAAAATATCGTGAAATTGTAAGAAATTTAACGGGCATACTCATAACTATCAGGCGGAATTGAATAAACCCTAAGCATGTTATTCTATCAGTTCATAGAATATGGATCGTTGCATAAATTAAATTGCACATAGAACTTACAAGAATCCAGCTTATAGTCCTTCCCTGTTTTCTTGATCTATGATGTTGATCTGCGATCTCTTCGTCCTCCTAACGTCATGGATCTATCTTTCTCATAATCTCCAATGATGGATTCCCTTTGTCTATGAATTGTTTCTCTCTCCCGCTTCTCTCGTCTTTTCATAAGACCCTTGATGTTGAGAACTTTATTTTCGTATGAGATGGGAGAGAAGGGCATGTAGTATATATAGAAGGAGTCTACAAACCTATTCCTACTAACATTCCCCATGTTCTAACTTAACTTACTGTCCAAGTCAAACATCACAAATTGGACTCTTTAATATTAGAACATTAAATAATTCATTAAATACATATTCACCTTTAATAAAGTTTGACTATTAATTCAATTAGGTCCAATTAATTATATGGTCCACAATAATAGAATAATATATAAAATATTATTACAGAAATTTGCTACATACTCCATTCTCGTTAGTCTTTCGAAAGTCTCATTTCCTGTCAATAAATATCAAAATGACTTCAAAATATTTTAATTTATAGTCCTAAACAATAATGTTTTCAAATATCGGATTAATGTCAAAAGAATCTCACTTTTCGTTTTTCCAATTTGAAACTTTTACATATATATTATATATTAAAGCAAAATAGTCTACTTATACAGCACAAAATAGTCTACTAATTATATTTTGTTGGGGCTAGTCCAAGAAAAAATGAATGAAGTGCATGTGCATCACGTGATATTTATAAGCTAAACTTTCTTTGTTCGGTCAAAACTATAGAATGGAGTTTCATCATTGTGGAGATATTAACTTTTCTCTTTTTAGTAAGTATTAATTAATGTTATTTTCTTTACAAAAAGAGCCCAATTGACGCATTGATTAGTTGACACTTGGCAGGAACGCAGTTATAAAAGACCCGTCACTCGCTCATCATTCCCCACAACCACAACCAATTTATTTGATCAATCACACATCTATCTATACACATAATCAAAAGATATATAGGAAAAATGGTGAATTATTTGAGTAGTTTGATATTCATGAACATTAATTTTTTCCTGTGCGTGGCCTTTGCCTATGATCCTAGGCCTCTCCAGGACATGTGCGTGGCGGATTTCAGTAAGAAGCCGCATGGCGTCGACCTCTTACCGCTGCCGTGCATGGACCGAGCGGAGGTCACGGCCGACCACTTCTACTCGGACGCCCTCCGCAAGCCCGGAAACACCAACAACTCCTTCCGAGCGACCTTCACCTCGCTCGACTCGAGGCAAGTCCCGGGCAGCAACACCCTCGGCATTGTTGTAGCTCGGCTTGATGCAGCGCCCGGGGGGTACTACTCGTTCCATGCGCACCCCAGAGCTTCCGAGCTGTTGATAGGCGTGGAAGGAGAACTGGAGGTCGGGTTCGTGACGCCCTCGAATAATTATCGAGTGTACAAGAAAACGCTTCAGAAGGGGGACGTGTTCTACGTCCCAATCGGACTCCTTCACTACCAGAGGAATCCGTCTCGGAACACGAGTATGGTTGCGTACAGCGTGCTCAACAGCCAGAATCCCGGTCTCACCTCGGTGAGCCACGCCACTTTTGGACCGAGTCCGAGTATTGATAGTAGTTACATTGTTGACGCGTTTCGGTTGGATGCACACACCGTTCAGAGACTTCAAGGGATGAAGGACTGGGTGTAACATGCGTTTTTTTTTTTTTTATTATTATTATTAATGCATGCCTTTTCATTTCATCAATTCTCTCTCATGTTTCAATTTTCATAACAAAACAGTGTCATTTTAATTTTCCAGAGTTACTATGCAATATATAATTTACCCTTCACTCTATACACATACTAGTTTGTTCAAGGTTATGCACGGCAAATCCGGATTCTATTTGGAATTTAAATTTATTTTAATTAAAAAAAATACATGAATACTATATAAATTGTAATTATTTGTACTTAATTAACTCGACAATCACCACACCGTAATTGAGAGACACTCTTCTCACAGACACGCCACACTAGCCTGTCACTCCACCAATCTAACCCTTCTTATGGCTAAAACCACTGTAAGCGAATGTGACGAGAACAATTTCGAAAAACTACCAAATTAACGAATTCAAAAAGATAATTTAGAATGCAAAGTAATATTAAAAAATCGATTATGTTGATCGAAAAAATATTATCTTGAAAAAAGTAATAGAATTCTCAAAAAAAATGGATAAAAGAGAGTTTTTATTGGTCTTTTTACTCATCCATAGTAGTGAAGCAACAAATGTCTTCCGGTTTAATTGCACACCATATATTTTGTGGTACAACATAATCTTCACATTGTACAACACCGCAAAGAAAATAATAACACCAAAGAAGTCTATATCAGATTAATTTGAATACGTAAAACTAAAGAATAATAATAATATTTATAAGAGGTTGATGAGTCGACATCACACATTTGGAAATACATTGTTGAGTTGAAAAGTAATACATCGACCATATAATAATATTATAAATTTAGATTCAGATATTGACAAAGTATTTATGTTGAGATAATAGAATGTGCATTCTTGGTTTACAAAAAAAGTTTACAATACTCCTTATATTACATCACAGAATGTTGCATTTAACAGCACGAAACAATACATCAATATTTCCTAAATTTTAACCCGAAAAGTAACTGCTTCATATTGGAGAAGCAAAAACTTGCAAACCAACCCTTCGGCAATGTTGTTTTCATTAAGAAAATCTCAGCATCTTCCCTTTTGCATCATGAATTCCAGTTGCGGTGGTGGCGGATGGATCTGACCATGACCTTCATCGTCAGTTCCATCATTGTCTATCTCTTTTCCTCAGATTGGGTCGTCAATCGAAGCACCAGGCCCATCCTCCAAGTCGATCATCGCTGAGTTGCGCTCAGTAGAAACCTCTTAACACTCACGATACCAAGTGAACCCATACCAACGAAAAATGCCTGAGCGTCAGACTCCTCTTGTGTATTAAATTTGAAACTTTTTAGGGTTCTAACCGCGTCACAAAATTCATGAACAAACTAAAATAAAAAAAGTAATAAAGAATAAAAATAAAAAACTATTTTACCTCACCCACATACTACCAGTACATGTGATTAACACTAACAAGGCCAGCATCACCACGCACTCGAATATGCAAACATATTTTATGCAAACATATTACGCATAATCGTTACACGACATTATAGATTTGAATATGCGAGTCGTAAACTATGTGAATAATCATAAAATATGCGACGTTCGATTTGTATATGCAATTCTCGAATATGCGAAATACTCTCATATATGGTAATTATGTGGCGTTATGATTAGATAGGTGAGTTGTTAATTATGTGAAAACATGTCGCATAACATAAAATATGCGACATTCGATTTGGATATGCGATAACAAACTATGATAAATGTTATCACATATGGTGAATTATGCGGTAGATTTGGATATGTGAGTCGTAAACTATGCGAAAACATATCCATAATCGTATAATATACGGCTATAAATTTTGAATATCCGACAACTATATATGCGAAAAAGTTACGCATATAGTAAATTATGCGGCGTGTTTGGATATGCAATTGCAACACATGCGAAATATTTCGCATAACATTTAATTACCCATTCGATTTGAATATGCGCTGGTATATATGAGACAATATCTCGTATAATTGTTAATTATACAGTTCATTTGGATATGCGATATTTATATGACATATAATTTCATCAGTTGTGGGATTAAAAAAAAAGTTTTTTTATGGAACAGTGTAAAATAAAGTGCATATATATATTGGGGTGTGAAGAAAATTGTCCCTTTATTTAAATGTATCTATTCCTGAATTTAGAGGAGTATGCTATGAAAACCATGCCTTGGGGAGAAAGTTATTAATTTCTTATAAATAAGGGATTTTGGTTCACTTTGTGACACATTCTTCCAATCTCTCTACAAATTATACGAAATTTTCAGCGATTCGAGGAGTGACTTGAGTGTCAAAATGTTTATGCCAGTGCAAATTGATGAACATTCCGTTCGATGAGAATCTCAATGGGCCGTTATTCCAATCATTTCACATGACCTGATTTAAAGCACTTCGGCTTTCTATATATATATATATAGGATGTGGTTCAAATGAGAACCAAGTCTTAGTGTGAGAACCGTGAGAACCGCTATTTTTATTTGGGCGTAGTGCTATGATTGATTGTGTTTGATGCTATTTTTAATTAGGATGAATTTTATTAAAAATAGCAACACAATTTCTGGTAGCACTTGTAAGAATGATAGCATCATCTACTATGAAAAATAGCATCATGCACAATTAAAAATAGCATCAAAAATGGTTCTCACGGTTCTCACACCAGGACTAGTTTTTATTTGACCCAACCCCTATATATATATATATATATATATAATAAGAATTACCATTTACTCAAAATAGTAGTAAAAAATTTAGGAAACATTTAATACATACCATTTTTGGAAACTTTTTAAATGTATGTATTAATTGTTTCCATATACACGTTTCAAAATAAGATCAAATAAGATATGATAAAAAAATTACTTAAATAAATTTATTAATATCTGCAATATTTTCATTGATATTTATTCTAATAAATTACAAGATTGATTTTTCGTGATTATGTTGATAATAACTTGGCCAAGATAAATATATATTTATTAATATTTGTAATACTTTCATTGATATTCATTATAATAAATTACAATATTGATTTTCATGATCCATGTTGATAATACTTTGGTCAAGATAAATATTACACCATATTTTAAGTTCTTTTTTTTTTCCCAAAACGATAGATAATATTATAAATCAAAATGCACAAATGTGCGAATACACAGCAGTCAACAGCTGAAAAAGTGGGAGGACAGGTCAGAAGACCGCCTAGAATCCCGGCTAGCAACGTTAGAATAAAAAACACTCAAAACTAAACTAACTAATAACACAAACAACTAAAACAAACTACAAGGACCCCAACAGAGTAATACCCGAGTGTCGGATCCCAACAGGATAATAAATTTGACACTCGGGCTCACAGGGGCCAACGGCCCAAACCAAAAACACAAGACACGCACAACACAACTACGAAAATAAAAACACTAACACAATAATCTAAATAAAAATAAGCAGCCCTTCCTCAACAAAACGAGCGAACTCGAACCAGCAGTGAACGATCGACACAAGACCAATCCAGGCAAAGAACCTGCTACCGAAACTGCAATCAAGCCTATACAATAGCAGATACCTATCTCTGAACCGGTCTCCGAATCGACCCATCGCAACCGAGAGAGCCATAGTCCAACCCACACCGATTCCATCCGAACACATCTAACACCACTAGACGAGACCAAATAGAATCTCCCCGCCGTCTAACACCATTAGTCAAACGGGGAATAGTGCAAGCCAAAAACGTCCCCTCTCCGACCGCCGCAACGAAGAACACCGCGGTGACCGGAGCCCCGCCCCATCCTTTAGCTCGCACTCCACCCGTCACCACCAAAGACATCCAACGACCGGCGGCCCGGGCCCCACCCGAACAGGTGAAACTCGTCGGAACCAGCCAAATCCGCCAATCGCAGACAAATAGAAAGCAGGGCTTACCTTCTCTAATCGCAGCTTCACCGACAATTGAAAAGTCTCCAATCGCGGGACTTACTTCAACCTTGAGGTGCGCCACCGTCGTCCTGAAATTCATCGGCAATTGCGAACTTGAGAACACCGTCAATAGACCATCTGAAGCAGCAATAGGGGGGCACTTCGCCAAGGAGGGGAGGGAACGGTTGAGACGACCCCTAGTCGAGCTGATCTTTCGTTGAGGAAGGCGGATTCGCCGGGAGAAGAGAAAAACTGGACGGATTTGGGGGCTAGGTTTTTTCGCTTGAGAGAGAAACCTGTTTCAAATATTCACTTTTTATCAAAAAATATTTATGAAAAATCATAACATGTTAATAGAATTTTTTTTCCAAGTAATTAGACAAAATCAAGTTGGTGAATTAATCTTTGCCAACATATTTTTTCTTAAGATTTATTTTGTTAAATATAAAAAATAAATTGTTCTTCAAATTAATATAATTTACCATTTAAGAGATAATGACCAGATACATTAAATAGTTTACTAATGGTAAGAAAGTAAAATTGAAATATATTAACTATTTTTTAGAATTTATTTGTATATTATTGGCACCATGATTATTTTTTTTTATTTTTTTATTTTGATTTATTTCTATAATTAAATTCTTGTAAAATATATTTTCATTGCAGAGTATGTTAAATAAACTATAAATCCTTATAATACGAATTAGAAAAATCAGATCATAGAAGGGATTTTAGTATAAAATATAATTTTATTTAACTTTCATATATTATTTAGTATAAAATATAATTACTAATTTTAATATTAACTATTATATTATTCAATAAAAAATATAATTATTAATCAGTTAACATAAAATATAATGGTTTTTGTCTTAATTAACCCAAAAAAATGTAATGAAATATTTTCTTATTAATGAGATTGGGTGTATTAATGCCACATAAATAAAATTTATTAGGTTCTATTTATTAGATTTTATTAATGATTTGCCACATAGGTAAAATTTATTAGGTTTTATTTATTAGATTTTATTAATGATTTGCCACATAGGTAAAATTTATTAGGTTTTATTTATTAGGTAAAATTTATTGCTTAGCTAGCAATTTTATTTTATACATGTATCTATCCATCAAAATAGGATACAAATTACTGCGATTTTTTTTAAAAAATTGTTCGATTTAAGCGTGTATCTCTTTTGAATTCAGATGTGTACTGAAATTGATATTTTTAAACCAAACGTGTGAATTAGAAAAATTTATCGGATTGTTTTTATGGACTGAAAATTTTTAGGCGATAGTTAAAATCTGTCAGAATCCTAACCAAAAAATGTCTAAGGCATTTAATGTTGCACGCGTGATTAATGATAACATAGTTTGACAAAGAATTTAATTTTTCTTTTTTAAAAAATATTATTCTTTTTATATAAGTATAGATGAAGATAGATTGCAATATATTAAGCTGTTATTATTTTCTTAATAACTTTTATATTTACTAATAGAAAGTTGTGTTATGTTGTTCTCATGTTTTATTTAAGTCTGCGAAGTAATTCAATTTTCCATATATTATGTCACATTTAAAATTTATGACCTAACAAAAGCAGAAGTACGAGTGTACACCGATGACTCGTTCAGCCCAGGTCCATATCACGCATTCAGTCCAAAGTACAAACCATGGCAAAGCCGAAAACCTCTCCGCCTCTTTTCACTGAATCCTCAAATTTCAGACGATTTTAGCATAAACATCTGCTCCCCATCCCCAAAAACCTCCAATTCAATCTGCGAAACAAGAGCAAAATTTCGAGAAAGTTATGAGGGAGGAGCAAATAGAGAAGCTCCGGGGCGTGGTCCGCGACTGCGTGAGCAAGCATCTGTACTCGTCGGCGATCTTTTTTGCCGACAAGGTGGCGGCGGTCACGGCGGACCCCGCCGACATTTACATGCAGGCGCAGGCGCTCTACCTCGGCCGTCACTACCGCCGTGCCTTCCACCTCCTAAATGCCTCCCAAATTGTCCTCCGCGACCTCCGCTTCCGCTACCTTGCAGCTAAATGCCTAGTAATTACTTCATGTATTTTTATTTATTTTTTATTTCTTTTTTGTTTCCCATAATCAAGGTGACGAACACCTTAGATATGATATTCAGCTGAAGGTTAGGGCTCAATGCGTGGCCTTTGGGGTGTGCTCAAGAAATTTTGAAATTTAGCTGGTAGTGATTCGTTTTCTTTTGGATTCTTGTGGTGATGTCTGAGGATGCCGAGTTAATTTGTGAAAATGTGATAGAAGGACCATAGTGAGATTTCATAATTCAATTTGAGATATATATTTACTTGGAATTTTGGGATTATATTACCCATTAAATGTAGGAAGTTCTAGCGCGTTATAGATGTGTGGTTTGCATTTTTTCCTTTGTATATGCTCCAATGAAATCTACCAAGCAGACCAAAAAATGCTTCTGCAGTGGGCTTTATTAAAATTTCAGTATGATCAGTTTATGTTTCATCTAACTTTCCTTGTCATAAGTTTTGTAGTATTGATGTCAGAGCAAGCTTTTTTTTTAATAGAATTTGATCATTGGATAGGTCAATCTGTTTTTGCATCTTCTGAAACTTCTAATGGTTCAAGTGATTAGTTGGCATAATTATCGATTCTCATGATACTCATTGACTAAGAACCATATTGTACGACCAGGAAGAATTAAAGGAGTGGGATCAATGCCTATTAATGCTTGGTGATGCAAAAGTGGATGAAAATGGTAACATTACAGACTCAAAGGATTTCAATAGTATGTACCTCGATAAAGATGGTGAAGATCGTGAAATCAATGTAAGTTTGTTTGGTATGAATATGGCATCTACTGCTGGTCACTTTGAAATGTAAAGAGATAGATGGAAAAGGGGGAAAACGTTGACAATTTTGTTGATAATGCTCTGATTGAAGAGTGATGTTTATATGACTGGCAGATTATATCAGCAATATGCTTTCTGAGAGGCAAAGCATACGAGGCCCTGGAAAATCGTTCACAGGCTCGGTTATGGTGCGTGGTACATTTATGTGATTGCATTATTCTTTTTACCAGTACATGTATCCTTGTTATGTCACATTTGGTTTCTTATCTACGGCAGCAGCTGCCCAGCCTTTTATGTAATCCCATCAACTTTTTATGTATAAGAATTTGATGGAGCGAAACGATGTTAAACGTGAGCGCCAGAGTAACTGACATCAGTAAATATAATTGCCATTCTGAACAACTTGAAAGATGAGGGATATTGAACAAATATCATTTTCAATTCCGTGTATTACTCAATGCTGTTACTCTGTAGTAAAATCCGTAAAGAAGAGGCCATTGTGAAATGTTGTTAATTTATGCGGAAATCTAAAGACAAGAGTTGTTAATAATATGTTAATTTGCAGCATCTCCAAACTGAGTATGGTAAACTCTGGCCACATCTAAAGCAAGGAATATAAATAGTATATTAACCTTCACCGAGTAGCTTTGCTACATATAGAATTTTTTTCATCAGTTAGTCAATTGATAAATCCTCGAAGATAGTGAAGCTCTTATGATTGATGAAATAACATTAGTTAGATAAAACATTCCATATTGTGTTACCAATTATCCCACTATGGATTGACATGTTATTGGGGTACTGAGCCCATCTGCGCTTTTTCTCATGAAACATCTTATATCTACTTAAAAAATGTATATTTGGGTTTCATGCTTTATGATTTTCTTGCCCAATTTTGTATAATTACTGGGTTAGCATTTTCACTCTTTCTGTCATTTTCTGTTGCTACCTCGCTTGTCTCGTTTAGCTTTCTGCAGCTGTTATTATCAGCTTATAGTGTAATATTCTTTTATTGTTGCTCAAATCTGGGTAGAGTAGATTCGAGCTACAGTCATAACCTTACTTTTTCCATGACACTTGAAGGTACAAAGCTGCAATTCAAGCAGATCCTTTGTGTTACGAGGTACCGTAGTATTTGCCTAGCCCTCAACATTTGAATCTAAATTAATAGTGGTTTTCCAGGTCAACGTTGGACACATATTTATATCTATATCAAATGTTTAAGATTATCATTTTCATGGACATAAGATTTTCTTCTTATTCAGGCATTGGAATGTCTAATGGAAGGTCACATGCTTACTTGCGAAGAAGGTGGACCCAATTGAAGTTTGAATTGTCAGCACCAAAATATTATTTACACACACACACATATTGCTTTGTTGAGTCTCGATAATTTATCTTTGATACCTATCGGTATCACTGAAGGAAATGATTCCCAATTTCCAGCGATGTATATTTTTTAAATGCTAAAAATCTGATTCAGTTTTCTGCATATTCTAGAGGCCAATCTACTAGCAACATTGCAATTTGGCGCAGAAGACGGATGGGTTTCTTCATTTTATTCATGCTTGATAAAGAAAGTAAGTAACATTCTGATTCTGAAGGCTCTCACAGTTCCAGGTTCATGAAACTAGGCACTTTATTTGATAATGTACTAGATTATCATGTTTGCAATATTAATCCTGTGATGTTTTGATCCCCAGTATGATAAAGAAAATGTTGTTGAAAACAAGTTTAAAGAGCTCGAGCTGGAAGTTTCTGATACAAAGACTTCTGGAAAATCATTATGTTCACTGAAGAACAATACTGATCTCTTAGCCTGCAAAGCTGAGTACTACCATCAGTGTGGTGAATACCAGAAATGTTTTGAACTAACTTCGGTGTAGGTTTACAACTCTTCTAAGTTGAATTAAATATGATATTCTGTTTTCTGATGGCACTTTCTTCTATACACATGTTCGATCCAGATTGCTCGAGAAAGACCCTTTCCACCTAAAGTGCACTTTGGTGCATTTAGCTGCAGCCATGGAGCTTGGACATTCGAATGAACTCTATCTAATGGCATGCAATTTAGTCAAGGATTATCCACAAAAGTGAGAATGGTAGTTGTTTATTTCCATTTCTCTGGGTTTATGTCTCAGTTGCCTCTTGTTACATGTTTATACAGAGCACTGTCATGGTTTGCTGTGGGCTGTTACTATTTTTGCATAAAAAAATTCGACCAATCACGTCGATATTTCAGGTATCACCCATGCCACTTGTTCTATTAATGACTTATTGTGCTTTCTCTTTTATATGAAACTTTTTCTGAAGCATAACTATATCTATACGAAAATCAGTACCTGTTTAAGAGAAATTTATTCTTCCTGTTCAATCCCTTTTCACTAGCCAGGTGTTGCTGACTTAGGTTTTAGTGGAATGTCCAATAATACGATACCGTATTCAGTTGCCAGTCTAGGTTCGCATGTATAGAAATGCATTACTTCTATGCTTTTCTGACGGTTTGAGCTTTTGAGAGAACTGAAAATGTAGGACGGAAGAATTATTATCATTTATATATGGTTAGCTGAAGTACAGGATAGATAATGAATTTGGTTTTAGTGTAGTATTTCTCCATATTATTTATTAAGGCCCTTTTCAAATTAATTAATTTATGTGTTGATCATTTGTTTGATTTGTGTTGATTATTTAAACCTTTGATTCAGATGTTCTTTTATGCAATGAATTGCTTCCAATATCTGGTCGGGATTAACACCGTTGGGGGACAAATATGAAATCACTTACTTCGGCAAACTACTACTTTGATTTTTCGATTGTGGTGTCATAAAGCTAGTGATTCGCATTCCAATGTAGATTACTTGATTCCTTTCTTATCTTTCTCCAGCAAGGCAACAAGTTTAGATGGAACGTTCGCTCCGGGTTGGATTGGCTGTGGGAATGCATACACAGCTCAAGAAGAAGGAGATCAAGCCATGTCGGCTTACCGTACCGCTGCTCGATTATTTCCTGGGTAAATATTTTTGCTGTCTATCTTCTTATGCATTTGTAGAGTGTGTAACTGTTATTAATTTTCTAGTTTTCATCAAGTTCTACCTAAGAGTGATGCATGTTTTCCTTATGCATCTTTCTTATCTAAATTTGGATGCATATATTAAATTTTCAACAGTTCTTTACCTGCTTGATATCATTTAGGTGCAGTGTGGTGATGTTATGGACGATTGTACCTCATTTATTAATTGTTGACCTTCTCTTTCAAATTATTTTGGTGGATTTCAATCCATTTTTCTAATTTATTTTTCCTTTTTTTTTTACAACAACAACAACATACCCAGTATATTCCCAACAGGTTGGGGTCTGGGGGGTCAGTTGTACGCAGACCTTACCCTTGTAATTATACAAGGAGGCTGTTTCCGTAGCGACTCAAGGTGCATTGCGCCGTTTGATATTTTTTTTTTTCTAGAAATTTCACTAATAGAAGAAGCACTAGAATTTAATTGAGCCATTTTTATTTAGTCCATTATTAGCACTATGCAAACGGCGTAATGCACCTTGGGTCGCTACGGAAACAGCCTCCTTGTATAATTACAAGGGTAAGGTCTGCGTACAACTGACCCCCCAGACCCCAACCTGTTAGGAATATACTAGGTATGTTGTTGTTGTTGTTGTTGTTGTTGTATTTTTCCTTTTTTTTTCTTACTTTTGGTCATTTTGTAAATGGCCATTCGTCAAGAGATGCTTCAATGTTGGTCATATTAAGCTAGGAAAGGAAGTTCAGGAAATAGGGATAATTGGCCTGACCCCCCAATGTAATATTTATTCTTTTACTTTTAAGTGATAAAGAAGTGCTAAATCTTTTTACATGTCTGTGTATGTTGGCTGCGTAGTTTCATTGACCTGATTTTAAACTGTCGCAGTGGTTTTGAACCTCCCCTAAAATATTTACAGAGTTACTCAAACTCACTGGTGGTGTGGTAAATAGTAATGATAGAGACATTACCTTTTACCATTACATCTCATGTCATTTAGGAGCTTGAAATCTATGATCGGTTGCCGAGAGTTCTTCTTAAAAATTTATAAATCATGGGGCTAACTGCGATTGACCTTGAGTTAGGCATCTGCACGGGCATGTGAAACTCTTTTTCTTGATTTGCTACTTCACATTATGCTCCTCTTAAGCTTGTAGTGGGATAAAGTTTATTTTTATGTTTGAGAATGATGCTTAGGAATAATGACTTACTAGGCGACTTTAGTGAAGCCTTAAGTCTACTCATTGTGGAAGATCTTTTGAGAACTTATTTTATTAAGTTCACAATTTACAGCTGGAGTGTTTATTTGCTTCTATTCCAGATGCCATTTGCCAACTCTATACATTGGGATGGAATATATGCGAACCCATAGCTTCAAACTTGCTGAGCAGGTGATAATGACGTTCAACTACAGAATATCTTCTGTCCATTGTTTTGTTTTAGGGGTTTAAGTCAATTAGCTGTAAAGATGGAAAGTTCATATTTTTATTTAAAACCACTGTTGTTCATCTTTTCAGTTTTCTTAACAAAAATTCTATTTCAGTTTTTCATGCAGGCTCAAGCTGTATGTCCTGCAGATCCACTTGTGTATAATGAGCTTGGAGTTGTGGCTTATCACATGAAAGAGTAAGAGATTTTACCTAAAAGAAATCACCAGGAATTGCTGCTACTTTTNNAACATTGTTTATACTTCAGCATTGTTTTATTTCCTTTGATCTGTCATATGAGGGGAAAATTGCGAAATAAATTTTGAATTTCTGAGGAGTCTAAGGTAGCTACTTCTAGGCTTCATAAATTCTTAAGTGATAGCGTACAATATTGTTTTGATCCTCGGTTGTTGGAGGTTGTAAAGGATGCTTCATTCCCTCTGCCTAAAGGGTGGGATATTGGACCTTATGGGAGTGCATGGAATTTATATAAGTTCTTTGTTACTGAGGGTTTTGTAGTATTAGATTGAAAATAGTGTCTTTGTTCGAGTTCACTGATAAGAAAGCTGTCTCTCAAAAGCATTTGAATATGTATTTGTTGTATCTCCGTTTTAAGTTGGTTATTTAAAACTAGCACAAAGGAAGTTTGTCAATCTATTAACAGATCACAGATGTATGTGATCTGAATATATTGTTCAAGTTGATTGACTAAAAGAAAACTATCTCCAATGAAATCAGATGTTTATAACATTGTTTGTGCCTGATCCTCCCTTCCATTACAAATACATGCACTCATTATTCTTTACTTTTGGGTGAGAGAAGTCTTTCCGAGTGTACTGTGAATGAGATTCTGGTGTTGAAAATATCTTCTGTGCTTGGATCTCTGGGTTTTGTTAATCTGGTTCAAGAAAATATTATAGCTTCCCAATGGAAGCTCTATGATATTTGGAGTTCGGTGTCATAAGTCATATCTTTATGCATTTCCTTTGTTGAGAATTTGTTAATAAAATCATTGTTTATGTATTGGACTCTCTTTCATAAGATATCTGCTCACAATATCCCAGACAGAACTAAACTTATCATACAAACTTATAAATCGTTATACTGTAGTATGTGATTTTCTTTCCCGAAAAAAAATTCAGGTATAAGAAGGCTGTTTGGTGGTTCGAGAAGACATTAGCTCACGTACCCTCCTCTTTAACTGAGATGTGGGAACCAACTGTAGTCAACCTTGCTCACGCATTGAGAAAACTAAAGTATGTATGATCTTGTTATGCTTTCACTGATTTATCTACCATACAAGTTGGTACCTACTATCTACTGTTCTTGATTCATCATTCATGTCCTATGTACCATAGTTATGTCTTTTTTTTAATGGTCATTTTTTTTTTCATAATGCCATATTTAGTGCTTTATTATTTAGAAGTCTGTTCTGTATTATATTGGTGATATACGGTCAATATTCACTAAAATGCCAGGAGGTACAATGAGGCAATCATATACTATGAGAAAGCACTGGCTTTATCAACTAGAAGCTTGAGCACATATGCAGGTCTTGCATACACATATCATCTGCAGGTTATTATTTTTCAATT
>BKCP01003336.1:514212-549303 GCA_008636005.1 Striga asiatica
ATACCTTCTAAAACTAATGGTGAAAAAAATTCTCACGCGTCTTCCTTTTTTTCCAGGGTAATTATACAGCTGCAATTACACACTATCACAAGGTACCCTTTTTCTCACTTTCCGGTTTCCAATCTTTTGGTTACAAGAGTTGAAAATTTCGTGCTCTGATCATACTTGTGCACATTTGGATATTGATAGGCTTTATGGATCAAAGCGGACGATCAATTTTGTACAGAAATGCTGACATGGGCTCTTGAAGACGAATGCCATGATGGCGTAAACCCCAAAGTAGAGTCAGTGAGAAGCCAGTTATTTACATAAATGAAATGCAATTTTGCATGTTATTTAAGTTGTGTTGTAATCTGTTCGAAAGATAGTAAGATATAGCGCTAGGTCGTATTCAATTGTTGTATCATTTTTATTTATTTTTTTTGGTAGCAGTTCCATGATGACTTGTGCATATTTTAGTTAAATCTGGACATATCTATGACCATCTCTACCTCAGCAAGGCAAATAGATGAAGAAGTTGATTTCTTTTGGACTGGAAATTTGTATTTGTTCTAAGTTAAAACGATTTCTGCTTGTCAACCTTTGTAATGCTGAGGATCAGTTCAGTATATCAAATGAAACTATCAGCAAAAAAATAAATGTCCAAGATACCCATACAATCAGTCGAGTTTCTATCAGTATTTAGTTCAGTTCAGACTGAAATCGTTCGCGAGTTGGTGGAAAGTCACCAATGTAGGAAGGAAGCATTTAATATACTTCTAAGTTCTAAGGGAAAAGCTTTAGGTGTAATCTCTATACTATTAAGCTGGTCAATCATCTTCATTGCCTGCAAAAAGTTTTATGTCAATCTCTCTTTCTCCGAGCTGTATCGACAACGTACGCATTCAGATGCTGCCCAAAAATCTTTGTAGAAAATAACTGCACGACATGTTGTCGGGCTTCCCGGCCCATGGTTCTTGACATTTGAGGATCCCGAATAAAATTAGCCATAGCCATGGAGAAATCTTGTGGGCTAGGGTCACAAAGGTAGCCCGTAATTCCGTGCTTTATTGTCTCAACCGGGCCCCCACTGTTGCATGCGATGACGGGCTTGTGAGCTGCCATTGCTTCTAAAGGGACAATGCCAAAATGCTCGTCCTAAATTAATAATAATAAAAAAAAAGATTTATTTTTTTTAAGAATTTCCAACTTTAATAGATAATAATTGTAGCTAATGCAATCTGAGACCTGTGGTGTATAGAGCACGCAAAGACATTGTGAAAGAAGAGTATTTCTTTCGGTTGTGGGACACGATGTGATGAATTGGACTTGGTTAGTTACGCCTTCTCGTTTGGCCAAAGCTTTCAATTCATTGAGATACTCTACATTCTCTCGGAGCCGTCTATCATAGCCACCTGACAAACAAAAGTCCATACGAAACATAAATTTCACCTAATCCTGTTGATTGGAAGAACAAAAATGCACGAGTGGATTTAATAATAATTGGTGTCATAGAAAAACAGTTACCATATCTCTGAGAACCAAATAATAAACAGTGTGGGGTGGCAATATATTTGAGAAAAGAAATGGATGTGTAAGAATTATCATAGACAGTTCATATAATAAAATTAATATCCAACAAATTAATAATAAGATTAACAAAAATATAAGATTTAGAAAAGAAACAAAAGCTTCTTCTACTTGAGAAAGCTGGAAACGACAAAAATAAGTGTCTCAAGACAATGCATTTTGCAATAGAAATCTGATAATATTATGGGACAGAAAAGAGACACGAAAACCCCTCTAAGTTTCATCCAATTTCATTAAGAGCAACCTGCCTTTTCCAAAAGTGGCATAATAGACATTTCTGAATTGAAGAGGCAAAGGATAAAAAAAATAATTAAAAAAAAAAACATTGCCTAAAAAAATATGCATATATTCATGAGCCTCAAAGGCTCTAACATTTTAAACACATTATGAAACTAACCTGCAACAATCAAGGAAATCCCGTCTTTGCTGTCACCTTCAAGAAAACCCTGTTGGCTGTTGCAGAGCATTGCAAATGCAGATATAGCTAATTCTATATTCTTTTTCCTTTCAAAACGGTTAATGGACAGAAAACTCAACCTGAAAGCACAGCAAACAGAAGAATTAGAAGAATGGATGATGACATAGTATAATTTAATTAATTATATGTATTTCCTAACATCTGTCTCATAAATATATTTATATGATAATTTTACAAATTCAAGATACCAAGAGATAGAATCATGTCAGTTACTTAGTAGTAGCATTAGGTTCATCAAACTGATCCACATTGACGGCTGGATAGAGCACGGCTGGCCTAATCCCTCGTGAATTTAAATGCTTGAAAGTCTTCGCGAAAGTAGATGCTGTAAACTTACTGTTTACAAGAATCAAATCGGCCATACCTACAGCAAAGGCACATAGTGTGATGGAACTAGGAAGAATATTATTTTGGTTTTATATATATGAAATTATGAATGACACCTGTTGTTATTTCTTCCAAAAAGTCTATAGGTTTCCGGTAGATTCTCCTAAGAATAGTCGTATGTTGAGCCAACAACAGGTCTGGAAAATGGCAGTAAAAGATAACCTAGACAAAATAGTAGGAACTGCGTAAACTAAAATCCACTGACCATAAGCAATAACAAATTAAAAACAACATTTTTTTTATGCATTTAACCTTTGACAGCTTTTTCATCTTCATCAGTGGGATTACGACTGAGACCTGATCGGCTATCACAACATCGAACGAAGGATAACAAAACAGCACACAGAGAGCAACAAATATACACCGTAAATATGCACACACTGCATGGAGACGGTAAAAGATATGCCGAGGCAGGAAAGCACCATAAACCGTGACAGGAAAAGTACCTACACGTGTTTCAGAATTTTTTGATTTATTAAAAACAGAGTGTATAAATTCCATCCAGAATCGAGAAAGAGTACTTATAGAAGAAAAAAGATAAAAGTAAAAAGAAAAATTAGGAAAAAAGAGTGGTATAAAACCAGAGACTGTCTCCTCAAAGCAACGCGTTTTGTCATGGTGTGACGTAAATATATGAACATTATGGCCCTTGGACGAGAGTTCTACAGCTGCATCAACAATTAACCTTTCTGCTCCACCTAAAAATTGTCGAAAAAAAAAATGGACGATAAATCGAATACCAAAAACTACAGGAAGGGGGCAAATGGACAATCCATAAAAGAATTACAATTAGCTATTGTGAACCAAGCTTCCTAGAACAGCAACTAATTAGGAATTACATTATCCTTATTTTTGTATAACAAATGCGGAGTACAAAATCTGTCAAAATTTCCCAACATTAGCAGCAAGAACTAATCAAGACTTGTTCTTTACATGTATGAAATATGAATAATTCGTCTCAAATGAATTTCACTATGAATCAAAATATGGCTGAAAAAATGAATCTTTAGGTACCTATCCCAAGATCAGGGTGGATAATTGCAATGTTCAACTTAGAGCTGTCTTTATCCTCCATGACAGCTTCTGGGTTTCACCTTCACCTTCTTCTTCTTCTTCTTCTTGAATGTTAAGCTTTCAGTTTTCTTCTCTATTTCGATCAAATTTTTCTATAAAAAGGGAAAATACAAAAAATAAATAGCGAGTAAAGCAGGCAATGTACTTGTGTCAGAACCAATCATCTTTCAAGAAGCGTCCACGTCAGACGTAGACCAGAACAGCTGATCTGAGAGAAATCACAGTAGCTAGTGATTTAGATTTCTTTCTTTAATCTCAGTAATAATTGCGGATCAAGGAAATGGAGAACATATGTATTGAACAAGAAACAGCTAGTAAAATTTGCAAATTAGCTCAAGAAATTAATGGATAAATTCGTGCCGAGGGAAGAAATACAGGACGGCTGAAATTAGGGCAAAATTCATACAGCGTATATATATATTGGTTGGGAGATCTGAACAAGGTGCTGGCGGCGGGCGGCGTGGTGCTGACGGGGCTGGCGGGACTCCGGCGGGCGTGAGTGTCCGTTGATTTGATGAAAAATTAGTGGAAATGTGATTGAAAATAATAAATAAGCAAAATCTTTTTTAATCTTGCAAACTATGTCAATTTTTAGAGTTTGTTTTGTGAACTTTTTTTTTTTGATAATTTGTGTCTTATAGTAATCGATACTAACAATTAGCCTCCTCGATTGAAAACTCTAATGTGGCACAAAAATTTTAAATTCAATTAACGAATAAATTTTAAATTGATCTTTAAAATTAATTTAGGGCTTTTAAATACATGGCGAGACAAACAAAATGAGGTATAGTTTGTCGATTTCTGAAAATTGTCACCTCTTTAATCAATCGACGAAAATAGTAGAAGCACGTGTGTATAAAAAAAAATTTAATTCAAGTTTTCTGATAATCAAAATAATCGATTTTCGATTGGGAGGTTTCATTTGAAAGCTTGGAAGACGAGTTTTCTAACGAAATAAATCTTATGAAAATCCAACGGTCAGATTTTGGTTAGTAGCCTAAAAAAAAGCTAACTATTGATCAATAGTTTTCTAATTACTGATCAAAATCCAACCGTTGGATTTACATAACATTTACGCATTAGAAAACTAGTCCTGCAAGCTTTTAAATGACACCTCCCAATAAAAATTGGATATCTTGATTATCAGAAAACTTGAGTTGAAATTTTTTCTATACACACATGCTCATACTATCTTCGTCGATCGATTACAGAGGTAACAATTTTCAGAAATCGACAAACTATACCTCATTTTGTTCGTCTGGCCATAAAAGCCCAAAATCAATTTTAAATATCAATTTAAATTTTATCGTTAATTGAGTTAAAAACTTTTTGTGCCATATTAGGGTTTTCAATCGAGGAGGCAAATTGTTAGTTACGATTACTATGGGAGGCAAATTGTCAAGGAAAAAAGTTCGTAAGGCAAACTCTAAAAATCGACATAGTTTGAGAGGTTAAAAAATATTTTCCCTACTTAAAATTACGTGAATGGATGAACACGTAATGTGTGATGTTTAAGGATGATTTATTGTTATTATTTAATTATTTTGGTAACATTGAGGATAAGTTGATGTGATATAAGGATAATTGATTGTTGTTATTTAATTATAATGGTAACATTGAGCAGAGTCGGTCCTGGTATTTATTAGGCCCTGGGCAAAATATGAAAAATAATGCTTTTTTTTTTTCATTCACAATTATGAAACTTATATAGATCTGGAGCCGCACAAGTTTTCAATAAGTACGTTGTTTCGAGCTGCAGAGATAATCATATAACTTAAGGATGAAGCCTTGCATTGCATAATTTTGGAATGAATGCATGATATAACTTGTATGAGATAAATCTGATTTTTTATATATCTAAAACTATCTTACGAAACTAAGGTTACTTAGTTGCAAGACGTTAATAAGAAATTTTAAATGGACCTCATCATAAGTATGAACATCATTGTTTTACATAAAAATTATATAATTATGTATAAGTAGAATATTTCATTTATTTAAATTTTTATAATTTGGTGGAGAAATTTAAGTCTTCTATTATTTTATTGCATTTTATTGAATTAAACAGATACTATTTTAGACTTTATTACCTAGCGGAATGCCTTTTTAATTTGATGAGATATTAATTGATTGGAATAAGTAGTGATTATAATACATAAGTCGATAAGAAAAAAATGGAATATAATTAACTAATAAAGAGTAAATTATATTGAACTTGGTTGGTTTTGATTTTGAATTTCACTAAAGTTGTGTAAATAACTTTAGTTATTGTAAATGAAGTTCTCTAATATTTGTGAAAAAACCTGCAATATTTGTATTATTTTAGTGACTTTATGCAATAAGCATTTAGTACATGAAATATGAAATTGAGCTAATTGTATGTATTGGGCTTACAAATTAGACATATTACACATTAAATAATAAACCCCCCTTTTTAAATTGGGCCATCATATGTTTGAATTAATTGTATATATTAGGCCTACAAATTAGATATATTAAACCTTAAAATTGAGGCCCCGTTTTGAATTAGGTCCTGGGCCGTTGCTCAGGTCGCTCTGAGTCAGGCCCTGACATTGAGTATAGTTTCCCACAGTTAAATTTGAATTAAATTTTGAGTTGGAATTAGATTTTATTTTTTATATATATGTTTGTAAACAAGCATGCACTTATATTTTTGAATTTTGAAATTAAATTCCGTATTGGTTCCGACCCGGCTTAGAACAAACCATGATCTAATATGCAAATTTACCATATCGATCATCGGATCTTATAGTCAATGTAAATATAAACGTTGGATGATGATCTGATGGGTCATTTTCGATTAAAAAAATGAAGACCCTTGAACAGACGACAAATTTGTGTCGGATGAACTTATATACTTTACCATGCTAAGTAAAGTGTTGTAAACCGAATTGACTCAATTGGTTAGTCTAAGACTCGGTCGACAAAGTTGAAAGCGAGGCGAGTTTCGAATAATTGGACCAGTGTACAATTGCCCACGCTAATAACTCAATTGACCTAGGCTCTCACTCGAGCATTGATTTGGGTGGGTCAACTTAGTCGACTGAATTTTTTTCATTTTTTTGAATATTTTTTTTTCTGTATTTAATTGTAAATATATTTGTTAATAAAAATAAAATATAAAACGTATATATAAATATATAGTGCTGCTATTTAAAACATTACATTTTTTTTTAAAAGATTATTTTTACTTATAATGTGGGAAACTTTTAAATGGTGGATAACGAATTAACGATGTTATGATTTTAAAGTTTAAAACTAGTATGAATTCCGTCACGGGTAAGAGATATTCATTAATATTAATAATTAAATTTTTTTTATTAAATAATATTTATAAATTAAAAATATAGAATCAATATGTAATACAATTTATCGATATTAATTTATTAAAAATGTTATATAAAGTTTAAATTGTGCACAATTACATAAAAATGTCTATTTAAAAATAATACACAACCAATGCGGTGCACATAACTGATAATAAATTAAATTATATTCGTTTCAGAGTAAGTGCCATTTCAAAAGTTTTATTTAGAAATTCGATTTGACTATAATGTGATTACATAAAATAGTTATTTTGGTAAAATTTTATCATATATTTAACAACATATGTGAATAATAAGTATAAATATAAATTTATATTATTTCATCAATTAAAATACATTTATTTTTGTATAAACTATTCAAATAAAAAAAATTAAGTAGTCGGGTAACTTATTGAACTATAAATAATTGACTATTTCGTTTACGTCCAAGTTAATATTGACCTGCAAGTTATGAATATATATATTTTTTTATTTTTATTTTTTAAATAATTTTTTTTGGCCAATGTATTATATACCAAATTTAAACCATGCAACTAAGAAAGTTAATAGTCGCAAGTTTTGTCAATATGTTATATACCAATTTAAATCATGCAACTAATAAAGATAATAGCCGCAATATTTGATCAAAATGATTCTGTACATTAATTACATAAATTGAGGGATTTTTTAAACTTTGGCAAAAAAAATTACTCAATTTAATAAATATGAATTTTTAGGTGGGAAACTAGTGATTTTTAGTTACCATTTCAAGTAAATATCATTATTTCTTTATATATTAATAGATTACATTCCCCTTATCAAATTACTAGTGTATATCCCGTGCGATGCACGGAAAAGTTCATATTTTAAACATTTTTTAGTCTTTATTTTAAATATAATTATTTATATTTTTCACATCTCGTCTATTATGAAAATAAAATAAATACAATCAATGAAAAATATATAATATTAAATACTTTTCTTTATACAATATTTTTTATTTAAGGAATATTATTAAACCTTAGGGTTTTGATTTTTTTTTTTAAATCAATAATCCAAAATATATGATTGTTAACGTATAAAAAATAATGAAAATAATCCAGACTTTAAAGTAAAGCTATTTTTTTATTATTTTACAAATAAAAATCTTCCAAATTTTTTTTAATTTAAAAAAAAAAAATTGGCAAGTTTGATAATGAGTTAAATCAAGTTATACAAATGATTAAATAGTTAAAATGTTATATTAATTATATTTTAAGAAATTCGATTATATAAAAATGGGTAAAAAATTATTATACTAATTAGTTTGTTAGGATTGTGATTATATGGAAGTTAAAATAAAATGAAATGTAACCAAAAAATTTGTTCGTGGTTTTTTCCTAAATGTTTGAATTTAAGAATCTAGTAACCAAATTTACATTATATAACGTAGGGAAAAAAATAAATAATAAATATTTATTAAAGAGATAAATCAATAATATTTATCACTTAGATAATAAATAATAAATATTTACATGTAAAAATATAAATAATAATATATTTAAAAATATAAGTCAGAATTTCAAATAAAGTAAAAGGAGGGATAACTCATTTTTTAAAAAAAGTTTCTAAATATTTAATATATTGATAAGTATCTCCATAAGAATAATCATACCATTTTAATTTAAAATAAATTGGCAAGTTTGTTAGAGAGATAAATCCGGTTAGACAAATGACTAATTTGTTAAGATATTATATTAATTGTATCATAAAAAATCGGTTAGATAATGTAGATAAAAAAATATAATACTAATTAATTTGTTAGAAATGTGATAATGAAAACCAAGATAAAATGAAATTTACCCAAAAGAATTGTTTGGAATCTTTTCCTTTAAATGTTTGAATTTACAAATTTAATACCGAAATTCTATTATATCACATAAGGAAAAAATAAATAATAAACGTTTATTAATATATTAAAATATGTAATTTTGAATTTCATATAAAGTAAAAGGTATGCTTATTCAAATTTATTTTTAAAATAAAAGTTATGATAAACATTTATTGATTCTCTTTCAAATATATTAATAAAATAAAAATATAAATTTAAACAAATTTTGAAACAACCAAAAAAATCGGATTGATTGGCATAAAAAAAGGAAGTGAAATCGGATTTGAATGCTAAAATCGGAACAGCTTACCATATTGAATGCTAAAAGATTCGATTTGATTGGTTACCTAATTGCATGGGTTGAAAAAATTCAAAAAAAAATTTTACGAATTGAAGAAGCGGGAAAAACACTATATTGAAGCGGGAAAACGAAATAATTATTTTCGGATTGTTCAAATAATTTTTCTTCTCCGTATTATATACTAATAGATTATTGCATTTATTAAAAACAAAATGTGTACACCATTTATTTCCCACTTTCACCTATTAAAAATTCTCAAAGCATTGATCCGAAGTTACGAACATCTAGCCCTCACGGACCGAGACTCCGAGAGAGAGAGAGAGAGAGACGACGACGATCAGAGGGACGATGCAATTGCCGGCGGGCGAGGTGGTTCGAACGAAGCTCGTACGGCTGCTCTACTTTGTCGGAGCCGGAGGTACCATACATTTCCTATCTATTCTTACGAATCCTCTCTCCTTCTCTCATAATTCAAGTGTTCTTTACTGAAGCTGTCTGCGCTATCGGAATCAACACGTGGAATCAGTTTCAAAGAAAGTCGATGATTCAAAAGCACCAGCAGCAGCAGCAGCTAAACGGACTTGCTGTGGAAAACCCATCAAATTCGGTACGAAAAACAATCGAATAGGGGCCAAAAAAGACCATCTTTTTTTTTGGGATACTTTTAAAAGGGTTGAGGAGGAAGTATTACCGGTTGAATTTACTCTTTGAATAATCTGTTTTCTGAATACATATACTGTCACTTTGTTTTTCTGCTGGAAATGTTGAAGGAATTGAGAGTGGATCTGTTTCAAGGATTTTTGTCATTTTTCCTGAGTAAGTCGTTCTAATCGTGTTCATATTTATATTTTGCGCTGCTTGATGTTTTGATCTTGCTTATTGGCTCTTTCCTATTTGTGTATGAGTGGGCAAATTACTGAAAACATAATGACCTTTAGGAGTTCATTTGAACTTGGTTCTTTACTAAATTTAACTGAATCTAGTCACACTCATTGATCCATTTGATAAGATGTGAAGCAGCAACTAAACGGGCATTCTGTGGGAAACCCATCAAATTCGGAATGAAAAGCAATCGAATAGGAGCAAAAGATGATAATATATTTTTTCAACATACAAAAGAGGGTTGACGAGAAAATATTTTCGGTTAATGTCTTTTGTTATCAATTTCCCGAATAAATATGCTGGCACTTTGTTTTTCTACTAAAGTTGTTGAAGACATGGATTTTGTGGACCTGTCTCAAGGATTTGTGCTGAGCAAGTTGTTCTAGTCGTGCTCATATTTATGTTTGTGTTGCTTGATGGTAACTTCAGTGAAGTTTTAATGGAAATAGGTCAATCATGCCATAATTTTAATTCTTGATCTCCTTATTGTTGTGATTTTGCTTGTTTTCTCTTTTATAGTTGTGTATGAGTGGGTGAATGACTGGAAACAATACAATCTTTAGAAGCTCATTTGAACACAGAGTCTTTAGCAAAATGAACAGTGTCTGGTCTCACTTACTGTCCCATTTGATAAGATGTGAAGCTTGCCTCAAAGTCGACTCATTAAGTTTAAATAAGCTGAGTAACAGAGTAAAAGTATCAAGCTATTCGTTCTCAACTCAGTTGACAACTAAATCAACCTCAAGCATAATATTTGAAGATCGAGTAGAATTCAATTAGGCCTGAAGCCCTGAACAATACTAGGTTGTGCTGTACTTCACTTGTTGCACCCCTTAGTAGAGGCTTGCTGAAAAATTTGCTTTATGTAGTTGCTAATTGATGAAAATACTAATTCTAGGAATTACTAAATCAGAAGAGCATTATTGTTTGCTATTGTTATATTTGTAGAGTTGAGCATTCTTGATGTGTAATAATGGACTAGAATCTTACAATTCTGTAGCATTGCTTTTGTTATAAAAGTTAGTGTCTGTTGGTAAAGTTGATTAAAATGTTGATGATGATTGATCTACACAGTTTAGAAGAGAAATGAGGCAACTGGTGGTGGTGGGTGAGGATATTAATTGCATTTTTAAGATAATGGAAGTTTTTAGGATACAGATGTCATTATGAAATTTGTAAGATACCATGGACAGAAGGTGATTTAACTATTTTTTGTTCATTTCAACTGTCTCATGTGTTGACGATATGACCAATTTACGGCTTCCATATTGATTTTTATAAAACAACAAAGTTCAGGAGAATACTATTAAAGTGTTAGAAGAATGTGGACATGCTTTTTATTTATTTATTTATTTTCAGAACTTAACTCTGAGTTTTTCATTTGAAAATGTTCCCAAAATAATCAAATTATTGTAATTTATAATTGCCTGCAAGGTTGTACAATTGGATCGATCTTTTATCTCAAAGGAGAAACTTTATCTCCAATAACTATATGTAATGTCTCAATCCCTTGTTGAACTAGAAGCTCTGGTTATGTCCTCTTTCACGCAATCTTTTTATGTTACAATCCAAGTAGTAACTAGTGCACAGCCGTATGATGCACGGGACACATATATTAATTGAGTCATTTTTATAGGCCTGGTACGTTTTGACAAAAATAATAGGGCTGGATCATCAATTTTCCACTTCTTTCAATCAGTGATATTTATTTTAGTTACAACGTTAACATGTTAATTAATATATCATTCTGCTAACAGTTATACTAATATAAATTTGATTCTACAATATATATTTATTCATCGATATAAGAAAAAAAATGATGCTTATTCTTGTTCACCATTTAATACTCAATTATTATTTTATTATAATATTTATTAGCATATAATGTCATTATTATTATTTATAAAGGTTATAGAAGTAGTCTCTTCTTCTTAGTTTATGTAATGAAGTTTAAAATAAAATTTTGTGTATAAATGTTTACAAAATACACACACATGTTTTTTAGAATTTAATTTTCTCATAATAATTAAAAAAAATTGATTTAGCAAATTGTAATAAACCCTTACGTAATCAAGAGGTTTTTCTAATTTGCATGTTAAGGCTTTATTAGTTTATTTAACATACTATGCAATATAAATATATATTTTACAATAAATTCATTATGAAAACAAATAAAAATAATAAAATTTGACAATAATATACAAATAAATCAAATGTTGAAACAGTAAAGAATAGTTAATATATTTTAATTTTATTATTTAACCATTAATAAATTATTTAATGATGTGATCATTATCTCTTAAATGGTAAATTATTTTAATTTAAAAAAATTATTTGTTTATATAATTAAATAAAGGTTAAAAAATATTATCGAAAAATATTAATTCACCAACTTGATTTCGACTAATTAGTTAGAGGGAGAATTATTTAACATGTTACGATTGTTTATAAATATTTTAGGATGAAAGTCCACATTTGTGAAAAAAATTAATAATATGGTTAAGACTTAAATTTTATTTTCATGTTTATGTTGACCAAAATATTATCAACACCAATCACGAAAAATCAAATTATAGTTTATTATAATGGATATCAATAAAATTATTGCATATGTTAATAAAATTTATTCAAGTAAAGAAGTTTTTTTATCATATCTGATTTGGAAATGTGTATATTAAAGCAATTAATGCATATATTTAAAAATTTCCAAACAAAGTATGCATTAAATGCTCATTAATTTTTTTGCTACTATTTTTAGTAAATAGTTACTCCCTTTGTTTTAAAAATGTCTTTCTAGCTTAAAAGAACAAAATTACGTCTTTGAATGAATTGGTTATCTTATCATGCTATTAGATTTTTCTAAATCTCCTAATGTATTTAAAATACCTTTTTAATAGTTTTCTCTCTCCTTATCACTTTAATAGTTATACGGAGCATTAAAAATAAACAACCATGAAATGAAACTACATATTTATAGGATTTGAGGAGTACTTATCCAACCAATTAGTTTATGGTTATCTAAAACGACAATTAATAATTAAAAAGAATTACACACTTGAACGACATTTATTTTAGAACGGAGGAAGTATTCTTTTTATATAGATATAGATTCTGAGTTATCTTCGTTTGTCTTTTTTTTTTTATCGTTAAATGGAAATGTATATTTCAAAAATATTTCGGACAGCCGGATGACTGCATACAGAAGCAAAATGGGCAAGCACAAGTCGGTTCCTCATTCTCAAGATAAGTTATACGAGGCCAACTACAAGCCAGTTGGTCACTCTAATGTCTCTAGAAACAAAGTGCAATAAGTCATTCGTTGTAGGATTCATAACGCGGAACGAGTTCGTACGGATCGAAAGAAGCCCAAAACATACGGTGTAGATTCAGTCGGACCGCGAAAATCTGGATGCTTTGGAGTCGCGACTCGCGAGTCGATAGTAGCGACTCGCGAAAATAACAGAGACGAATGAGCATCGTCAGGACTTGCGGCCATGAGTCGCGACTCGCGACTGAGTGTCGCGACTCTCCTGGGAGCATGATGAATGGAAGCAATATGTCGCGACTCGCGAGTTTTCGTCGCGACGCACGAGTCGATAGTCGCGGCTCGCGAAAATAACAGAGACTAAGTGTATCATCAGGTTTGAAGTCGCGACTCGTGACCGAGAGTCGCGACTCGTGACCGAGAGTCGCGACTCGCGACAGTGTTTCGCGACTCGCGAATAATTGTCGCGATTCTCCTAGGAGCATTGTGAGCAGGAAGTCGCGACTCGCGAGATTGAGTCGCGACTCGCGAAAAACAGAGACTCGTGTTCCCTTTCCAAACAACCATTCTCGAAGGCCTTTGAACCAATGTGGTTGGCTTCTGCTAGCATTATTTCTGGAGACATTTTTCACTGCTTTTGACAGAGATTATTTCTTTCAAAGTACATGAGAAAAGAAAAGAAATTGCAAGAAGTACACATAATTATCATATTTGTGAACTTTAAGGCGTCGATAATTGAACTTTTGAACATTTGGCTACGTCATTATTCTTTGATAAACATGTAAACTGAATTTTGAATAAAGTGAAATGTGCAATTTTCACCCCTTTTATTATTTCACCCAACGTAGAAAAAGTATACTCATTAAATGAGTTTGAAATTATTAGGTGCCCAAAGGAATGTAAACTAGATAGCTGTCATACGATTTTAGTTGGTCCCAATAAAGTTGAAGGATTAATATCTGTATTAAAGAAGAAATGTCTACATAGAATATGCTAAGGTACTTCGTTGCACAGGCATTCAATTTAGATGTACTCTAAATCTAAATCTAACTTGTATTTTATATACGCCATACATCAATTTATAATCATTTAAGTGAAATTTCAGAGTAGAAAACTAGTTGTCGTAATTTAATAACAATGTAAGTTCATGTAAATTGCACAAGTCAAAATTAATAAATTTCACTTTCGGTAGAGCTTCCCATGTTCATCAGTGATTAATTAGATATATTATTTAGGTTTATTATTGTAAGTAATTTATAAATGAGAGAAGGTGAAAAACTACTTTTGGGTTTGAGTTAAGTGTTCGATTGGACTGTTTTTTACTGCATATTTTCGATTATTGCGTTCAGTTGAATTTGAATTAAGTTTATCAAAATGAGTGAAAATGCCATTATATCTAGTGCTGTAATCAAATCGAGTGACCGAGCTTGGAAATTTCGGGCTCGTGTCCTTATATGTTCGAACACTATTCGTGTTCGTTCGTTTATTTTTCGAGCAAAAATTAGTGTTTGAGATTGTTCGTCAAAGTTTAAGTTCATTCGCGTTCAAATAATTTAAGAAATAAACATTTTAAATATACTTGATTAACTCGAAAACTGTTCTTTCCAAAAAATAATATATATTTTTTATGAAAAACATCATGTAAATATAAAAAAAAATAAAATAAAATTATATTAAATTAATGTTCGCGAACGAGTTCGTGTTCATTCGATTATTAAACGAGCCTAATTTTCCTCGATTAACAAATTAATAAACTCAAACGAGTTTTTATTCGTGAAGGCTCGATTCGTTAACAACTTTACTTATATCCCAGCCCGGTCTAATAGCTATTAGCAGGAAAGCTCCACAAGGGGTATGTCAAGTTTCCGACAAAGGATAAAGTCAAAGGTCAAAGGTGTAATTAGATAATTATCAAAGAAAATCCAAATCAACCTCCAAAATTAGATTTGGTTATTTGACTATTACTTCATTTAATTAATTTAATACTATAAATTCTGGGAACCGACGTCGTGAGACCCAGTCAATTAGTCAAACATGGACGACATTAAAGTGTAAAACCTGCACAACCAACTCCTACCCTCACAGGGCCGTCACAAACCCCAAAATAACCCCAACAAATATCTTACACGTGTCTCGTCATTGGTTCTCACTTCTCCCTTTCATCCGTTAAAGGAAAAAAGGATATATATATTCGTTTAGATTTTAAGAGTATTTTAAAGTTGATTAAAATTTAATACCTTTAACAATTTTTAGATTTAGACTCCGTATGAATTTTATGTATGGAAGTTAGATTTACCTTTAAAGACTTGTGTGATTGGATATAAAAATTTTGGGTAAATTTTAATTTATTGAATAAAATGGGTTAAGATTGAAACAAAAATTCTATGGAGCCATCGGATGGTATTTTTATGGAGCCATCCATCACTTAATGTATTGACACATGTCCAAATTGTATTTATTGTAGGACACTTGTCAATACACTATTAGTGAATAAGTGTGGATGGCTCCATAAGTCGAGCCATCCGATGACTTCATAGCAAAATTGAAGATTGAAATAAAGTTATGTGTATGAAAATTTGAACTTGATTATGAATTTGTGAATGAAATACAAATTAAAATTGTAATAATTAAAACTAATGTGATATAAAAGTAATAAATATGTGATTAAACGAATTGTGAATTTTGTTAGAAATTTTGTTGTAACGATTTGTTGAAATTAATTAATTATATTAATAATATTTATAAAAAAAAATATGTTAAATGAGTTATAGATTTTGAGAATTTATTTTATAATGGAAAAAAAAAGGATATCGAGGACTTTGAAACTCTTTTTTTTATTCAATTCGAATGCAATCGATCGAAGCCTTGAAAAAGTCCAAAAATACACTAACACCGATTGAATACACCAACGTAGTAAGTGACAGTCTGGTGATGTTATCTCCACAACGCACATCTCTCTTATTCAGCGCTTATCTCTCTTTTCACTTTTCTCTCTAGAAATCTCTCTTTTCCGGTCTCTATCTCTCTCTGTGTAGATTGTAATCGTCATCATGTCGTCGCTTCGAAGATCTTACCTCTCGCGGAGGATCATCCACCGTTCCTTCGCACTCTCGTCGAAGTCCCTCAAGGAGCTGGAGTCCGTCGCCGGCGACGGTGATATTCAGCCGGCGGGGGAAAACGGCGGGCAGCAGCCATGCGGCGGATCCGGAGGTTCGTGGGCGGGGATGCTTCCGGAACTTCTCGGAGAGATCATACAGAGGGTTGAATCGAGCGAGGAAATGTGGCCGCAGCGGCGGAGCGTAGTCGCCTGCGGCTGCGTCTGCCGGGGGTGGAGGGAAGTCGCCGTGGATGCGGTGGAGAGGGCTTCCGTCCGCCATCCGGGGAAGATCACCTTTCCTTCTTCTCTGAAAAAGGTTGGGCCTTTTTCACTTGACTTAGATTGATTTGCAAAATTTTGGTCTTAATTTGGTGCGATTTGAAAATTATGGTCTTAATTTGGTGTATTGAAAATTTTGGTCTTAAACATGGATTGAAGTTTGACTGAACCTGCTTTTGTCTTGAAAAATTAAAGCTTCAAATGCTTGAGCTTTCATTTCGTTCACAATGATGTATGAGAATTTCGGGTTTAGTCAAAGTGCTTTCAAGGCGAAAATTTTGTGTTAGGATGTCCCAACTCCCAAGTAGATATATTCAAGGACCTTTGCAGGAAAGCTTATTGATGCCATTGTCTAATATATTATACAACATGTAATTGCGTTATTGTTTGAGTAAAAATGGGTATCTCTGGATAAATTAACATTAGTCTGTCAAAGTGTCTGAGTTAAAGCTATGATGGTATAGTTTTGATGGAGATTTATGGTATAGAACGCTTGTCGTGAAAATTATGTGATATATCAAACGGAAAGATCATTGGTCTGATATTTCGAAACGTGAATTACTAAAAGAACATGTTGATTTTGTGTCGGTATCTCTCGGGCATGTGAATACGGTTAAAAATTCATACGTCACAAGAAAACTTCAGTCAGATCCAAATGCCATACATTACTAATCACATTTATGCCTAAATTTTAGATGCTTGTGTTTTTGTGCATATCTAAATCTTAGATGTATTATTGTGCAGCCCGGGCCTAGAGAGTCTCCAATTCAATGTCTTATAAAACGTGACAAGAAGAATGCCACATTTTACCTATATCTTGGACTGACGCCATGTAAGTGAGCTCGAAATTTGAAGATATAAATTTATATATTATTTATTCCTTCCCATATAAATGTGGGAAAACCTTAATTTTGATTAAATCCAAATTAAACATTTCTTTTCAAGTTTGTTCTTGTACGTAAGTGGTGTACTTGGTGAGCTCACTAATTGGGATTGTTTTATTATGGTTTCGTTGTCTTCCGTCTTGGACCTACATATTATGGATGAACTGATTCAGCAGATTCATGTTCTAGTTGTTTCTTATTTCTTATGACCCTAATTATGCAGTTTTCCAGTTTAATATTATTGAATGAACTATTGCGGAATGTAAAATACCTTACAGAAAACCCGAAACATAAACAATACCAGAGAAGCAATTAGATGCGGGGTCTTTGCTAGCAAATAAAATTTACTACCTGGATAGCGATACTCTCCATGTTTGAAATTCCAGCAGACTTAGTGAATATGGTACTGCATTCATTTAAAATGTATATTTTAGAGTTGAATTAGAAATTATCGCAATCAACACTTCTCATCTCCACAGTTTCCATTTTGGCTACTGAATCTCAATTCAGCCGGAGTTTCTCTCCGTATCTCTTATAGTAATTATACTCGATGATTGATGCCTTTATTCGTAACATGTAACAGCATTCATGGATAAAGGGAAGTTCCTGCTGGCTGCACGAAGATACCGAAATGGTGCACGCACAGAGTACATTATATCTCTTGACGCTGATGACTTCTCTCCAGCAAGCAAGGCCTATGTTGGGAAATTGAGGTGAGGATATTTATTATGTTATCCTCACTTTTTTTCAGACTGTTGTAGTAAAATTGTTTATCCTGATTTATACCGGGACCAATTAAGTCATTTATCTCATTTAAGGTTATAGAATCGTAGAATATGTGAGCTTACATTACCACTTGGAGATAAGCTAATAGTGTTTATTGAAAGGTGCTTACTTTCAAACGCTGCCAAATTATTATTAGACAATGTCCTACCAAGGATGAATACGTAATTTAACACTGAATTGCGTCTGTGGCCAAGGTTATTGGGACTACATAAAAGTGGGGAAATAATCATATTGCAGTCCAAATTAGTTGGTAATATGATCTTTCATAAGCTTCTGCGTAAAAATATATTCTCTAAGAACACTTGGGTAGAGTCTGCAGGTTGATTTAGGCTGTAATCCTCTGATGAAGCTTAAAAGATAATATTCTATTGAAACACTGCATCTAGTAATGTTGAGTTAATGGTCGAAGTTTTAAAAGCTAATTATGCTGTTGACATGAGTTGCAAAATCATGAAAAAATGTACCTTCGCTATTGATTTACTTTTGTTAAAAAAAAAAAAAGGGTATTAGGTATCTAACTGCATTTCAGTTATTTATCCCTTTATGTGAAATTTGAGTGAAATCAAATAGCAGAATTTCAGTTCATCCCAAACCCCATTTCGTGGCTCGATACTTCCTTTGGTCCTCTCTATATTTGGTTGTGTTATTACTTATTATTAGCTTCCCTCAAGCATTCAAAGCCTACTAATTTTTTAATACATGAAAAAATAAAGTCACATTGTTATGTAATTATCGGTTAAACTTTGAACAATCTGCTTGTCTTCATTTTTGGCAGGTCAGATTTTCTCGGAACAAATTTCACGATATACGACAGCCAGCCACCACACAGCGGAGCAAAACCGTCGAGCAGTAAGTCAGATCGACGTGTTGCCAGCAAGCAGATAAGTCCCCAAGTCCCAGCTGGCAACTTCGAAATCGGTCAAGTTTCGTACAAATTTAACCTCTTGAAATCGAGAGGCCCCAGAAGAATGGTTTGCTCAGTTTCTTGCCCGTTTTTTCCAGAGAAAGAAGCAAAATCAACTCATAAAGATCCCGATTATTGTTATTCTTCCAAAATGAAGAAACCAGAATCTACTGTTCTGAAAAACAAAGCTCCAAGATGGCACGAGAACTTGCAATGCTGGTGCTTGAACTTCCACGGTAGAGTAACTGTTGCATCTGTAAAGAATTTTCAACTTGTTGCGATAGTTGACCAAAGTCAACCCAACGGGATAGGTGATGAAGAGACTGTGCTTCTACAGTTTGGGAAAGTGGGAGACGATACTTTCACGATGGATTACAGGCAGCCTTTGTCGGCTTTTCAGGCTTTTGCTATTTGCCTGACGAGTTTCGGAACAAAACTGGCGTGTGAGTGAATTTGGTTTGGTTGGTTACTTGTGGCCATCGAGCTTCAAGAAACTTGATTTTCTACATACTTATGTGTTATCATGATCTGATGATGAAAATAATGTCGTGTATATAGTTTAGTTTGGTTGCGCTTATTGTCTACAAATTGTATCAGCGAAGGATTTTTACTCTGTAACATGTTCGAGTTGAAAAAGTTCTGTAAAAATTGAAATTATCGATAAAGTTATGAACAGCAATTGGAGCACATAAATGCTGGAAAACCCTTACATGTTAAATTGTGCTAAACCAACCCAAAGATTCTTCTTTGATTTTGCTTTATTATGATAACAACAATTCGAGAAAATACACTTCTTAGTGTACGAAAAAATGTAGTTAGGACAATTAGAAAAACAAAAGAAGCTCAATTTGGGCTCTCATTAGTTGTCTGCATAACTCGGTAGCTCTTATTACTGTGCTTCCTTCTATGTTAGTTATGCTAGCTACGACTTTGCAAAAATTGGATTCCAATAACTGATGATAAACCTAAAGAAAGACTATCAGGATTTCAAACAAAATAACCCTCTCTCATAAAGAGAGCCAAATATCTCTTCAATATTATTGACAAATGAGAGGCAACATGGAAAATGACCATCATTCATGTACATTGTGCATCACTTTTAGCTGCCATACATAAAAGCCAACAACAAAAGAGTACAAAGTAGACCATTTTTTCACCTTACAAACTTCCTATTTCTTTCCCCTCAATTTTACACCGAGCGCCCTCTCCAGTTTAGAAATGATCTGCTGGTTGGGTATTGCCTTTCCAGATTCATATTCCTGTATTACCTGAGGCTTCTCATTTATTATCTGCAAATACAAAACCGTAAACAAAAGAATTTAACTACAGAACTCTCTTTGGCTAAATTAGATATCAAAATGCATCTTTTGGAATACAGGAAAAAAAATTAAGGGGAAAAGTACTTTAGCAAGTTGAGCTTGTGTAAGTTTCTTATCCATCCGTGCCTGCATGATAGCTTTCTTCAACTCAGTCGGGACCTTTTCATCTGTGATGATGAAAATGATGTTAGAAAAAGATAATAAAACCAATTAACTCGAAAATAACACTCAACAAACTAAGGCAAGTCTGATGGAAAGACAATTCTTGCCATTTACTAAGGCATTGTCTAGAAAACCTTCAAGACAATCTTTTACCACTATAATATATTACTGACTGACCTATACATTCTTGCACAAGAAAGATCAAACTAAACCTACTACATAACCGCAATCATATAACAGCAATAACACAGGCTCTATACACCAAAATAATAAGTACGAATATTGAAACTGGATCAAGGGAAGGAAGAGCATGATTTCGACTTACGAGCCAGATTTTCTGTGTCTTCATCAAGCTTCCTTGTGTTCAGTGTGGTGGTGCTCTTGGCAGCCTTGTTCAAGCCAGCATTAGCTGCAACATGTAAACTAGAGTCAGCAAACTTTAAATCACAAACATACTAATGAAGTGACAGTTTTGGCTCAATTTGAATCTCTGCACTAAGTTCTGCAGACAGTAAGAGTAACACTGAACAATTGAGCCAATTAGCTCAAATGAGCAACAAAATAAAGCACCAACCATTTCCATTCAAAATGAATGTTGAAAAAAAGATGCAAAGAAGCTAAAACACAAACCCAATAACACAATTTTTAGGCTCTCTCTACATAAATATCAGTAGCGTTACTCACGAGCATCATGGAGAAAATAACCAATTTAACTATGACATTAGCATAAGGGCAAATGCACTAAACCAATTACATAATTTTCCTAGAAGGCCCTCCACCGCTTTAACATTAACTCAAACAAAAATATATCAAATCCACAAAGCTAGAATCATGTCACCTGCATCAAACTGATTTCAGGTAAATACTAGTATATTACAGACAAATCACATATTCAACCCGATTTAATCAAAATAGGTAATCCTACATTCAATCTTCCAGATTCATATGCAGAGATTAGCTACTAGCTATCATATGGAACATACAGGATAGACCAAGCAACTAAGACTAAAGTAAGAAACCCAACTGCAAGATTAACAAAAAACCATACTTCCCCGGTGTGATTCACGGAGAATAAATTACTTATAACATAACCTCCAAATCCATCATATCCACTTGCTAGGAGAACACAGTTCCACGTAATATCGATCACATCTAACTTATAATAAATTCACGAACTCCATAGGATAGAAAATACAAAATGGATTTTAGCCGCACAAACATAATGGACTAACATACATGAATATGCTTGTCTGTAGCCGGAATCAAGTGCACAAACAGCACCACAAGCACAAAAAAGAGGGGAAATTTAGATAAATGAAAATAACTTACCCTTTCTTATAGTTTCGATCTCGGCCCCTGCACGGCGGGCGGCGTTGACCGCTTTCTCGTCTTTCCGGTCGGCGGCGGTCGGCGGCTTCTTGCGGATCACCACCGGCTCCCAATCCTGAGCAATCATCCCCGCCATTTTCACGAACCTCGCTAGTTTATCCTCCGATTAAGAATCTACGGCGACCTGTGCGAGCTTTATGTTCAGCCTGTGTTAATCAACAATGGCTGAAGTGACGTTTGAGCTTTTAGCTTATATAGAAGGTCGTTTGCTTGCGCAGCAAGGGCAATCGAGAAGCTTCTACCGTCTTCTTCAGGAACATTTTTTGGCAGCTGACTTTCCAGATTTACCCTTCATCATTTATTTGTGCCACGTTAGACATCCAATATCCTCGTCATTTTTAAAAGCGTACTAGTACAACACTCATGTATTATATGGATGGAGATACTGGCTCATTTGAGTGGGGACGATGCCTCATTCCGAACCGTTTACGAACGGATTCATAAAAATGGGATGAGTATCCGCACAAGTCAGATCCAGGACTATCCCGTCCCGCGCCCACCCCTACCATAAATAATCAACATATTTATAGATAATCTGAACCTAAATATATTTGGATTAGAAGTAAATTAAATCTACCCAAACTTAATAACGAAGCATTTAATTTTGACACATAGGATTCCGAAGCATGCGAGTCTGCCACATAGGTTCAGCACGTTCTGAATTAATATATAAGGGGATATGAGCTTGAGTTTTTCCCAATCGGGATTTTTATAAATAAATGCACAAAAGTGTATAGATATAGCCCCTAGCGAATGGAACAATCAACAGCTAAAGATTGGGAGAACGGATCCAAAAATCGCTTAAATCCAATACTAGCAACGCTAGTAACTAAACAACTCACGACACAAAAGACACTACAAACCTCCCAATAGAAAGAATTAGCAATCCTAATAGGATAATATCCACTCCCACTTAAGCTAAATAAGCACAAACAAACGCACAAAACGAACAAAACGAACTTCTAATACAACAAAGCCAACAAAAAATAACAAAACAAGAGAAACAAGCAACTAAAAAACGAGCTCTTCCACAGCGGAACTATCGAGCCAAAACCAGAGGACAACCGATCGATCCCAATTAAGAGGTCGCAACCCCAGAATCGCCTCTAAAACTGCCGAACCGCCTAACGAAGAACGACACTAGAACCTTAAAACTAAAGGGAGGCCTACCCACCCTCAGCCGGAGAAAACACCGACAACACCCTCCATAACTGCTGTCCCGAACCAACTATCTCTGTTGTGCTTTGGCTTTTGGCCTTGTTTAGTGGTGTATCTGCTAGAGACTTGTCCAGTGGCAGATTATCCTTTTTGCTTGTGTAGTTTTTGCTCTTTCTGCACGGCTGTAGCAGTAGTTTAGTGCTGAACCCTAACTTGACTTGTCGGTATTTTGGGCTTCTTCTATAGTTTAGGTTTGTGTTCTTAGGTGGCCATTGTTAGCGCGTCTCTTACTCTGCCATTTTGGCCGTAGGTGTTGGTTGTACCTTGTACATTTTTCAGTTTGTTATAATATTTTACNTATTTAATTAACGAATTTTAAAATGGGGATGCCAAAAGTCTGAATAGACTTGCATCAAAACTGTTTTCTTTTTCCCACAAAGCAAAGCAAATCTCTGTTTTCCCAAATTGTTCGAAATTAGTGCGCCATAAAAAGCACCGGAATTCCGATCATCCACTATGCCCTGAATCACTTTCCGATGTCTCGCCGCAATCACACTACGCAGCTCGGTTGCATAGCTGGCCAAGATTTATCCGATTTCGGTGCCGGAAAAGAAGGTTGGCTGGTGAATAACCCTAACCTCCTCGTCTCCCTCGATACCCACTCGCTTGCGCTTGCCAACCGGTCCTTGATCCTCGTCCTCAACTGGTCCCAGCCGATCAACGGGCGTCCCGATCCGGAAAAGCACCGAGCCGTCAAGATCCGACCCGATCTCTCCCCCATTGAAGGCGAGTATATCTCCGCCGTCGAGTGGCTCGTCTTCGATGATGACATCAGAGTCCTTGCCGCCGGCACCTCTTGCGGCTATCTTATGATCTTTTCCAGCCATGGCCGTCTCATTCACAGACAGGTGGGGTGATTTTCAATTGCTCAACTGTTTATCAGTAATAGGATAATTGAGAAAAAAAACGAGCTTTTGTGGAATGCTATCGAGTAATATATGTGCCTTTGCAGGAAAAATAGGAAAGATAGTGGTCATTTGGGCAGATTGAGCATGGATGTCCCATTTGGGCTTTGGGAATTTTATGTTTAATCTTGGCAATTGGCTGATTTTATGATTTATATTAGCTAATACACCTTTTGCTTGTGACTTGGTATCGCAATACTATGACTTTGTTATTTCTTGAAGTTAATTTTGTGATATACCTGGCCAACATTATATTAGACGATGTGGCTGAGCTTACGTATTTCTATTTAAGGTCTATTTGTCATTTGGCTGCTAAGAAGATAATTGTTATCAATAGTTAAGCTTCGATTCATTACATGATCAGCAACGTATTTAATTTTTTTGCAGATTGTAAACCCTGGAAAGATACTTAAGTTAAGGGTGCGTGGGGTCAAACAAGATCTGACGCAGGATACCTCTTCAGAGGAGGTTTGCGTTGTAATGCCTGGTGTAGTTGCCCGTTTCGATGGATCTGATGTTAAGGTATCAGGATTTGTGGTGTTTGCCTTCAAAAAATAAGTGGTTGAACATTCTCTTGATGGATTTTTGTTCATTGCACGTGTTGAAAGCTTACAACTGATATTGGGTTCATGAATTGCAGTTACTGTTTGCATGGGATTTTTCATGTTTCTTTGTCTGCTAAGTTCTCTCTGCTCTACAATCCTTGGTTAATGCAGAATCTGCTGCAACGGTGGTTTCAAGAAACAAATTCTCAGGTTTGGGATCAGGATTTTGATGATAGTTTCCCGGATGACAATGGAAATTCTTCTGCAAGCCTCCCTTACCAGCTATGGAATGTTAGCAAGTACGGTCTCTGTGCTGATGCTGCTATAACAGGCGTTATGCCCCCGCCTTTAATGGAGATTCAGGTAATTGTCAGATTCACCTCCATTTATACTATGGCTTTTTTGGTTAGTCATTGGTGAAGGGAACATCATTTTAAAAATGTGTTTATCAATAGAGAAATGGATTGGAAATGCAAAAGTAGTGTTTGGTAGGAAATTGAGGTAAAAATAATTTCCCCCGAATGCTAATCCACACAAAGCCCAAATCGATATACATAGATAAACGACAATTTATCATAGAATTAGGTTTAGATTGTGTGGATTATTGCTTGTGTTCTTTATTTTTGTATTGATTTACTCCATGAATTTTGAAAAACTTTCTGAATTTATTCTGGTATTTGAATTCAGCTGATTTTATTGTTGGGCAGTCAAGCCAGCGTTACTATTGTGCAGTTACTATTGGAGATGATGCCGTGATATCAGCATTTAGGTTAGTGGGTTTCTGAATTGTAGTACTTGTTGTCTGTTGACTCCTTTAAAGCTTGCCTTTAAGTTGAAAGTGCCTTGTTATTTGAATTTAAATTGTATAGCTGGTTTTCTTTCGTCTAGACTTTCGGTTGATAAAAGCAGATCTTTAGTGGGGGCTATCTTGTCAAAAGTTGTTCCTGCAACCGTTTCTACTATAGCATCGTTTTCGAAATTGATTTGGCGGAGTGAACAAAAGCCCAAAAGGAAGCCAGAGGCTAAAACACAACCATTTGCTCGTGGTGAGAAATTTTCTTGTAATCTTTGACTATTTCTTTGACAACCATTTGACTACCTTCATCGTGTTCATTGGATGTGTATAATTTATATTTTATATGACATGTCTCTCTTGAATTCTTAATATTAATATGTACTTTGTGGCAGCCTCTCCTCTGACTTGTTTGCAGGATTGTCCAAGGAAGGGCGAGAAGCTTACGCTGTCACCAAGTGGTACTTTGGCTGCAATAACTGATTCACTTGGTCGTATTTTGCTCTTAGACACACAGGCACTAGTTGTTGTGCGTCTATGGAAGGTACCGTATAATAATATTATTATGTGCACAAATATTTTTCAGATTTTAGGCACTTGACATTTGAAACCCAGCTTCAGGGACTATTTTGTCAAGTTTCAGATTATAAAGCAGTGAATTTTTCATCTGGACATGTTACCAATTACTCGCAATATTTATCTGTTTTCTAAAGTTGACTTCTTCTGTAGGGATATCGTGAGGCGAGCTGCTTATTCGTGGAGATGCTTGCTGGTAAAGATAAAGCAGCTTCTTCTCCTCTTCATAGCGAACTTTCCAAAAGTGATTATTGTCTCTGTCTAGCCATCCATGCGCCTCGAAAAGGAATTGTTGAGGTATTTTTTCTTATCATCCCTCATGCCTCTACTTGCAATATAGTTGAATGTCATCTGGCTAGTCATACAAGAGGTAATTACATAATAATCCCATTTTTCCATGAGGTCCTGCCCAATCACATTTACAGATAAGCCCGCCTGTTTTGGTAAATTGCAAGCAGTCCAATTATATTTATTTTCTTTCTACATGTTGCACTCGGGCAGTGTTTTGATACGTGAAAAGATTATGTATTATTCCGAATACTAATTGTTGTTTTTATGCAAAACTTCAGGGGTAACATTTGTAATTTAATATTCACAAAATTGCTTTTAACCCCCATATTTTCTTCACAACTCTGTCAATACACATGAAATGCTTCCAGGCAGTGACATACCCTGTCTCATGACGTTTGAACATTTGCTGCACAGCCATTTGTTTTACAGAGTTCGACAATCGCTTGTTTTTATATTCTTTTTTTCTTTTCTTTTTTATCTTTTCATGCCTTATCGATGTCAAATGACCATGCTAATATCAACATAATTCTCTGCCACACGAAATAACTCCCAGTCGCCAACTGCTTCGGTTCTTTGATTGATTATATGTTTTTTGTATTCTTCACTTGGACTGATGGGAAGTTAAGGGCACGCTTGTCTTTATAATAATCTATTCAAAATGAGTTTTTTGGTTAACCAGAGTTAATTTTGAAAAAAAGGTGGTATGGTTAGTTAGTGTGATTTAAGAATGTATTAAAATAATATCTAAAATAAAATGATTATTATTGATTTGATGTAAAAGTAGGAGATAAATGATTGGAAGTGAATGAAAATGATAGGTAGTTAAAATTATGTGAGCGGATGAATAATGAATTAAAGTTGATGTGATGTGTAAGAACGATTGATTTATATTATTTAATTATATAAATAATATTAAGGATAGTGGGGTTGAGTTAAAGCTGAGTTAGATTTTGAGTATGAAATAAACATAACAAATTATTTAATAAACAAGCATGCCCCAAGTATCTAACTCTATTCTTGTAGGTCTGGCAGATGAGGACAGGACCTCGACTTCTTACAATTCCATGTCCCAAGGGCAGCAAAATATTACAACCAACTTACAGATTTACCTCTGCAAAGCCATCTTCTTCATCATCTTATGCACCCTTGGAAGTTTTCTTTCTAAACGGAGATTCTGGTCAAGTATCAGTTCTCAATCATTTTCTTCACTGACCTGATAAATTAGTGTATTCACCGATTTTTTCGCGATTTGTATAGGATGCTAATAAAGTTAAATGAGAGTCGTGCCAATTTTATTTTACTTGTTCTACAGCCGGCACAAATTTGTACCTATTGCACAGGTACGAAAAATAGTGTATTCTCTGCAGGCTTCTTTAAACCGAAGAAGGTTAAAGTTCAATTGTTAGTTAAATAATATGTATTTGGTTAGTCTTCCTATTGGTTAGACAATGTTACTCTTCTAACAATTCATTTGACTTCTCACGCCTGAGGACAAAATGATTGCTGAGTACATCTCAAAATAGATGTTTCCTATATTGATGTAGAGCATTAAATTTGAGTCGAGCATTGTGGTGAACATTTTTTATCCCAATCTTGTATGCAAAGAGCCCGTTAGGAGATCTTTTTTTTTTTTAATTTATTCATGCACCAGGAAGTAATTGAACGGTTCTGAATATTCGCATACATCACGAAGTAATCAAATTTGGATATTTGAACATTTGGGTTTTGGATTTTGCGGGTGAATTTTGGAGCAAAATTCAATATTGATACTCTTGTTTGTCCATTTTTTTACCTAATTTCAACTTAATCAGTTTTAAAATCAAGTTTGTTTTGTTAGTTGTAATTGATACTTTAAATCCATCAGATTTTATACTTCTAGAAGTAAGCATTTAGACAATTCATAAAAAATCATCTGTTAGATCTTTACACAAAGTCTTAGAAAGACTCCGATAGTAGTTTTTGATTGTTGATCGGATTTTTAAATTTTGGGCAATCGACCGATTAGTTTTTTTGGCAGTGAAGCACTCTATAAACTTTGTTAAACAATATTTATGATTCAAATCTCTGACCAATCGTCCCAAATTCCTGATATATAGTTATGGTGTAAACTGAAAGAAATTGCGAAAAATTATCCTTTGAAATTGTCTAAAGATTTAGATGGATAGTTTAGAGTTAAATTTAATGTAAGGTACTAAGGAAATGCTAATTTGCACTAAAAGTTTGGTAATAATTTTGAGAAAATGTGATGTATATCTGTTAGTTGTAATTTTAGAGTAAAATTTTAAGATTGAAATGTACATCACAAATAAATAAATGTATGCGCAAAATAATCTAACTGAACCCAATGGCATGGTGGTGGTGATGAAAGTAACCTCACCATACCAACATATAAAAAATGAAACCAAAAGCCATTCTTTTTTTTTTTTTTTTAAAAAAAAAANATCAAACACAAATTTTGAAACCAAAATCCATTCTTTATTTATTTTTTTTTACATTCGAATAGCAAAACCGTAACACAGTGAAAATTGTATCACAGTGTTTTTTGGAATTTTGGGTTCTCTGGACTTTGCAAATTTGTCAAATATACAGGCATGGTAAGCAAGCCAAATTTTGTGTTTTGTGCATCGTAACAAAATGTGCAAAACCACCCCTCTAGACCTACTCCAATCCAAAAACATGGCAACTGTTGTGCGACCTACTCCAACTCAAAAATCCACCGCAAATGCAAAAATACCATCAACCAACCACCCATTTTATACCATTTTCTCAATGCAAAAATGCCATCAACCAACCGCCCGTTTTATACCATTTTCTCTCTGATTTGAACGCAAATATGCGTAGTTCACAAACGCAAATTTTTTAAAAATTACAAAATAACTCTTTAATTACTTAGAGTTAACAAATAACATTTAGTTTAAATTATCTATCTCCACCTTCTTATAATACAACTAAACTATGTAAAAATTAAAACATGTGGGAGGGAAGATAGTATTAAAAATTAAACGATGTGTGCTACATCAATCCAAATTTAATAATATAGTAAATTTGAAAATGAAACAAAGATATATTTTTCAACTTATTAAAAATATTGATTTTAAATATTTGTACAGTAAAATAAAAATGATATATACATTCGATCAAAATTCAATCCAAAATAAATCTCAATATTTTTAAAATATTCCTACAAAAGTAAATAATCTATAGAAAGAGAACATTCTAACAATTGATAACAAATTCAAACAATATCATCTTTATAAATTAAAATTTTTTAAAGTAAGAAAACTAAAATTAAAACTTTTTAAAGTAAGAAAACTAAAATTCCATGACATATACCAACTTTTAGAAAAAAATGACATTAAAATTACCAACATATTTTTAAGAATTGAAAAATAGCACTAACATAAACAAAAAAGAATATAATTTTTTAAATTTATTAAATATTTTTATGTATATAAATTATCAATCTATAATTAATTTTATTCCATTTTTTCACAATTTAAAATAAGATAGTTTCGAAATCAAGTTTTTAAACTCTAAAATATGTGTATTATTGAAAAGTTGTAAAATATGTGAGTAGTATTGAAAAATTGTAAAAATTAATGTAAAAGAGAATATTATGAGAATATTCTTTTGAATTTGAGAATAGACTTTTCGGTTTGAGATGAATTACTATAAAATGTGACAATTACTATAAAATGAGTTTGAATATGCAACATGTGACAATTATTACAAAATGAGTTTGAGTATGAATTTTTCTAGATGGCCTTGCCCAACTGAGATAAGGGGTTAGAGTAGTAGTGGCTGTAGAGGAGGGGAAAACCCAGCGAGAAGCAAGAAACGAGATTTTCTTTAATGGGCTTCTCCACATTAAGTAGGCAAGCGAGTTAAATCCCTTCGTCCAGTTCATCTTCTCAACTATTTTCTTTCCCTATTGATTGCAATTTCACAAATTCTGTTCAATTTTTCCTCATTTTCCTTTTTCTTTTTCGGCTGTGCACGCAGTTACAGCACCGTTGGCGTGGGCTGGAAATCGTCGAGCTTCTTTGCGCCTCTGAATTTCGTGCCAGTTAGCAGTACCAATGGAGCTCTTATGTCTCACAGGCGTAGAAGCAAATTTACTTCGCCTCGCGCTCTTGCATCTTCATCTGGTATTTTTTCGTGCGCACTTAATTTGTGTGTGTTTGTGCCAGTGGGGTTGAGAATTTTGTTTCCCTCTATCCACATTTTGAGATTGAACAGACGTTAATAAAATCAAGATTCAGAAAAATCAAGATTCAGAGCTTATCGCTATCACTTTTGTTTATGCAATCAGCATTTGTTTCTAACTATGCTTTCTTATTACTTTCTTTTCCCTTTCTTTCTGTGGCATTTGAAANAAAAAAAAAAAAAAATGCCAAGTTTTGTTCTTGTGTTGGCGAAAATGTCACCCTTGCCTTTCATGACCAAAACATCGATCCTCAAACACTGATATTACGACTGAAGGTGATATTGCCATTTTTACAAAGAGAAAGTGCAAAGGTGGAATTTGTTTCACTAATTTCCCTTTCCTTTTCCGAGCTTTATCCTTGGGTCTCATATACAGAAAGTATAATGTTGGAATACAGGTAACAATTGGTTTCCCTTGCTTTCACTGTCAAGTCGCGTTTTCTTTGGTTTCGGACATTATAAAGTACCTTTCAATGAATTTCCCACAAATCAAACAGGTTATGCCTGCCCTTATTATGCACTTGTTCTATTTCTTAGACAGTGTTCTGGATTTTCTGTAAACTGCATTATTCTTAATCTATCGAGTATCGAGTTAAGACAACTCTGGCCTCAGTATTACATTCTTTTATTAATTTTCTCAAGTAGTCATGGTAATGAACTTTGATCTCCGATAATTCCAATCAGATCCTCTTTTGGTCAAAGCTGCGAGAGGGGAATCAGTTAACCGGCCTCCTGCATGGATGATGCGCCAGGCTGGAAGGTACATGGCCGTTTATCGAAAGCTTGCAGAGAAATACCCGTCCTTCAGGGAGAGGTCAGAGACAACTGATCTCATCGTGCAAATTTCTTTGCAGCCTTGGGAAGCTTTTCGGCCAGATGGAGTTATTATTTTCTCAGACATACTTACTCCATTACCCGCATTCGGTGTTCCCTTTGACATAGAGGAGGTTCGAGGTCCTGTTATACAGTCCCCCATTCGTTCTGAGGAGGACTTGAAAACGTTGCACCCGATTGATTTGGATAAACTGCAGTTTGTTGGGGAGTCTCTTAGGATATTGCGAAAAGAGGTTAGTTTTAGCGTCCCATCATTTTTCACGACTTGCAATGAAAGATATGGTCCTGCTGGTACAATGCTCTTTAGTATTTTTGGAATGATTATAAAATGACCCTTGATTTTGGTGTATTTAGAAAACCACCCTTGAGGTTTTTTTTTTTTTTTTTTCCCTTTTTTTTTTCCTAACTGTTACTTCATGTAAATGGAATTTGTTGAAGTCATCAAACATTTGAAATTGCATCCTCAAGTTTTTAACATAATAACGCTTTTCTCATTGGCTGTTTGTAATATTTTGAACAACTGAGATATGCAAAAGGTAAAATGTAAGAGAAAAAGTTGGATTATTTTATTTGTAACATTTTTCAATATTCGAGGAGTGTAATTTAAATATATTTGGTGACAGTTAGCCAGTTCCATAAAAGCTCCGCCAGAGGCATATACAAAATGTAAGAAATGGTCGTAATCTCAAGGATTCCTTTCGTAAATTCAAGTGTATTTTTAGTAATTTGGCCAAAACTCATAGGTGGTTTTCCGTATTTAATTAACCCTTGCCTTTCTTAAATACTATCTATGAAAAATTGGATTTTTAACCCATTTCCATTTACAGGTAGGAGAACAAGCTGCAGTTTTGGGTTTTGTTGGAGCTCCCTGGACAATCGCTACATATATAGTCGAAGGGGGCACGACTCGAACATACACGACAATAAAGAGCATGTGTCATACAACACCCGATTTGCTAAAGGTTCTTCTGTCTCATCTGACAAAGGTAATAGCTGAATATGTCGTTTACCAAGTAGAGTCTGGGGCTCACTGTATACAAATATTCGATTCGTGGGGTGGCCAATTGCCACCTGACATGTGGGACCAGTGGTCTAAGCCTTATATCAATGAGGTGACTTTTTTTTTTAATTTCCTTTTTTTTTTACTTTGCTTGTCTGAATCATTTTTCGTTCTTTCGAGCAATTTAGAGCCCACATGAAGCAATGACCCATCGTCCCTTTATGAATGCAGATCGTAAGAATAGTTAAGCAGAAATGCCCTCAAACGCCACTTGTGCTATACATCAATGGAAATGGTGGGCTTCTTGAACGGATGAAAGGAACGGGAGTTGATGTCATCGGGCTCGACTGGACAGTGGATATGGCTGATGGAAGGGCACGTCTAGGGAAAGATATCAGCATACAAGGAAATGTGGATCCCGCCTATCTATTCTCTCCTCTTCCGGCCATAACAAATGAAATTAAAAGGTTTGTCAGATAAACTTAAGTGACTTTCGAAGTTCATCGTTTCAAAGCAGTTGAATATAATTGGACATGTCTCATTTCATTGATTTGAGTTCCTCTTATACCAAGAGAATGCTTGCAAAGACTTCCAAAATTAAAAGAAATGATATATTGAAGTAGAAGCTACAAATCTATGCATATGTATATGTATATATTATTTGGCCCTATTCTTAATTTTGATTAGTTTTTTCCCGCCTAAACTACACTATCAAATTTAGCGTGTCCATTTAATTTCAATTTACTAAGATTTGTAACGGTGTATTTAACCAAATTTTCTTTTTAACTCTTGGGTGCGCGGGCGAGAGTCTTAACAAAATAATAATTTACATTTGATAATATTATCAAAATTGCAAGAGTATATTATTTACAAAAGTATTTTTTCTAAGATTTGTAACGGCGTATCTAACCAAATTTTCTTTTTAACTCTTGGGTGCGCGCGTGAGAGTCTTAACAAAATAATAATTTACATTTGATAATATTATCAAAATTGCAAGAGTATATTATTTACAAAAGTATTTTTTCATGATATTTAATACATTTTAATGTATAATATATTGAATTAGTCGTGTTTATATGATACTAGTACGATACTCGTGTACTACACGAGCATTTGATAAAATATTAAACGTATAACAAAAATAAAAATATGTTTACATATTTTGTTGAAGTTGAAAATAAAAAAGAACAATATATAACAATTTATAATAAAGAACTAAGTGAATGAACAATATTATTTTAAATTCTAAAAACTAATTTGCACACATCATTAGTTTTATTTATAAAATTTTTAGTTAAAACGCATAAGAGAATAATATGAACAAAATAAAAAAAAAAAATTGGAAAGTGAGATAATATACACGTTATAGAAATTGATAAATAGATTTATAGGGAATAGTTTGAATTTATTAAATATGTATTATGGCAATCCAAACTTTAAGTATTTGATGTAAAAAAGTAGTAATTTTTATTCCAGCCATGTTAAAATGCCTTATATTTTGCCGCATAAGATTACGAAGCATGCAAAGTTGCCACTTAAGCTCAGTGCATTCTGTAATTATATATAAAGGGCATTTAATTTGATTTTCATACTCTACTCACAAAATGTAAAATTATATGATCCATATAAATTATGAAACAAATATCTCTAAAATGTGATTTATCCTAATTGTCTGTATTGTGGATTTACATTGTTTATTGCTAATACATATATTCCAATTCAACTGATAAATATCAATACAATACATTACTAATTATGTTTGACATAGCTATTAATTTATAGTAAATAATCTGTATTTATATTAAATGTATTGTAATAATCAATTTTATATAATTCGATGTATACACTGTATAAAGTATAAACTTAACTCTTATTTCTAAATCCTAGTATACACGTCAACTTATATTATTTTCTATTTTTTTTATAAAGTATAAACTTAGTTCTTATTTTTAAATACTAGTATACATATACAACTTATATTATTTTCTATTTTTTTCTTTAGTTTCTGCATATGCACTCGGTGGGTTTACTAGTATTTCATAATCAGGAGTTTGTAGTATTTCCGAAGCTAAACATTTGAACTAGTTAAAAAGGATATACATTATACGGTGATTAGATTGTGAAATTCGTGTATTGGCAAGTCTAGTCATACTAGAGTTGAATCAGAAATCTAAAAAGACCTGCATAAATCAGCAATTAACGTTGCCGCTTAACCATTGAGATACTTGCGTAGTATTCTTTCCTTCTTGTTTGGATAATTTCAACTTACCCAATTATTATTCCATTTAACCTTGAATGTACGATTAGGTTTTAGGCCTTTGCAAGGTGGAGGTTTTTATCCTATAAGCTTAGCTCATTGTTTATTTTTCAACTTGTTGCAAATTAAGCCGACACAATTTGTCATTTGTGTGGTTTGTCAGGGTTGTAAATTGTGCGGGAACAAAGGGCCACATCTTAAACCTGGGCCATGGAGTTCTTGTCAGTACTCCTGAAGAAGCTGTGGCCCATTTCTTTGATGTCGCCAAAAGCTTCAACTTTGATTCTCAAACCGACAGTTATGCAGTTGGAACACCCAATTTAGTAGCTTGATAGTCCGAATGTTGTACAAAATTCGCTGTTTGTTGCAAGTAATGAGGTAACTTAATTATCTGATTCTTTTTGCAGCTTAGTGTTGACTGATATTTGTCGATGTATTGAGAATGCACACTGTCTTTTCCGTATTCAATTGTTGTATAAAAATCGTGTTGTTGT
>BKCP01003336.1:553014-564788 GCA_008636005.1 Striga asiatica
AATCTCCAACTCAGCAAACCAGTCACATTGATCGACTTTTCCGGTGGAAGGACCTAAATTCAAATTTTTTTTCCAGTTACAGAGTGTTATGTAAAATGAACGTCATCACAAGACTATTTATCAATTAGGTGTTAATTACAAGATTAAATCTCCAAGTTTTCATACATTATATCAATTGTCAAAGATAAAATATATTATGATATATACTACAATTCTTATTAATCAAAGAGTACTTTTCATTCATAAATATCACTTTCCCTATATACAAAAGTCTGTTAGTTTGGAATTTGTGTGACTGCTTTATAACTTTTAAAGTTAAAGATATATTTTAATATTTTTTGTTATTTAATTTGCAGTTTGTCATATAAGCATTTAGTAAATCGTGAGTTGCTTTATTTTTTAATCATTTTTTTACAAAACATTAGTAGTGCACGGGCAATAACTATAAATTGTATGTGGTAACGCAAAACACTCCGATCGGCTTGAAATCGACTTGTCTTCCTCTTTCTCGCCGGTAGAACGCCGCGCACCTGCACAGAACTCTCACACCGGAGGGATTTCCCGGTGAAGAGCCTCCGATGCTTAAGTCAGTATGTGTTTGTTCAATTTTCCAAAGTTAAGGATGGATAAATCGTAAGTCATAAGAAAAGACCCACTCCCATATATATAGGAGTGAGATACCTGTCCTAGGAGTTGCCCGGATTTTTGGTGAGCTGTCAGAGGTGGCTAACGCCACTATCGCTCTACACCAATGTATTCTCGCCACGTATCCCTCTGAGCTGGGGAAGATTATTATCCTGCACAGGCCGTTAGGATCTTCTAACACCCCCCACGCGCTTTCCCGCGTTCAGGCCACGCTCTCGTCCGCTCTCCACCTGTTGGATGCTCGATCTGATCGAGCCCCCCATTGCTAGGCCGATCCTCGACCAGTTCTGCTATTCTGCTCGATCTCTTTCTTTTTGGTTGATCATCCTTCAACCAATACGGTTTTCTCCACTTTCGCGCTTGCCCGACCGATGCGGTAGACCGGTCTATTCCTTAGTCATATAATATCCCATATCAGTATGTATTAAAACAATGAAGAAATATTGATTATAGTATAAAAATAGTTCTAAATATTAATATTATTTTGATTTTATTTTATGATATATAATAATTTAATATATACTTTACATGTATATTTCACTAATTATAAAATAGTTGTCATTTTAGATTATGTTTATAATTAAAAATAATGAAAATTTAACATATTAAGATATTATAAATAAATAAATAATACTCACAAAATATTTATCTCTCTTTATCTTCCCTTACTCATACATTATTACGATATATTATTTTATTTTTTAAATAAGTTGAGCTAAATTTGAGAAAATGTAGAAAATATATAACTAACATTTAACTGAAAAAGGTTGTAATATATATTATTTTGAAGTTAAAAATGTATTAATTCTTAATTGTGTCAATATTATTTTATGTTTTCTTATAATTATAGTAATGTATATTATGAATATTTTAAATTTTATATGAGTTTTGTTTTTATACTGAGAATCGCAATATGAATTTTAAAAATTATTTTGGTGCAGTTATTAATAAAATCAAAGATATTTTTCAATACCTTGAATAATTGATTTTTGGTATATGACTCGTTACCAAATATATAGAAAACCAGAGGAATTTGTTATTAATCTTGAGATATCAGTATTATTGTGGTAGTTATATTAGTAATATTTTTACAATTGATTTCTAATTTTATTTTGTACTTATAATTTGTAATTTTCTCACGCATATTTATGGCTAGATACCCAACAAAACATGAGAATTCATGATTTGTTATTGAGAATAAATATTAGTTTGTTACTATTAATGATAAATAGTTAAATTTCTTTTGATATTGAAAAGTTGCGTTTATGATTTTTCAAAATTGAATTGGTTGAGTTATTGATAAATCAAAGGATTCTATACTAATTCTCTTGATTAAATGATTTTTGAAGATAAGATTCTATTCTAACATTGCGATAAATATCATAATTGATTTTCAATTTTTATTTTGTAATTATATTTGTAATTTTATCGTGCATATTCAAATAAGATTTTCTAAAAATAAAACCTATTTAATCGACACTTTTTTGAAGTCATACAAATGTTGTATTATTGTTTACCAAAAGAATAAGAAATTGCAGTGATTCATAATTAATATGAAGAATCAAATTTTTATTGCAATATATATCACAAAATTATTTTTAAAACTGATATCATTTTATTTATATAGAAATTCATGCTATTATCCGATTTGCACGATTTACAACATATATTTATAATTTATTTTTTATTTTTATAAATATTAAAGTAATTTTTACTATATTTTCTTTATTAGTAAGTTAACCTATTTAATTACAAAGTCAAAGTTACTATCTTAGATTATATCATCAACATCTTTCAATATATATAGATTGTTCTTTTAAACTTTTCCAGTATTCGTGTTGTGTGTTCAATAGTTAATCAAATAAATTTGTTACTAAACAAGTTAATTAACGAATTTAATTGGTGAAATCTCTAAGTAATGTTCGACCGCTAATTTAGCATCAATTCACTAATAGCCTTTTATGCTTGGATGTTGGATTTTTGTGTGAGATTTGATTTATGTATCTGGCTTTGAAATCTTAATAAATTCTTAAAAATCCAGATAAATCCAAATAATAAATAAACTAAATACCTAATACTTTTTTAAATCTGAAGTGAATACTTCAAAACTTTAAATTTTTTAAAATATCCATGTTAAATTCACCATAAAATCTGAAAAAGTTTATTTAAATTACGGAATGAATAAACCTTGTAATTGAGTGAGACATTTCATTTTTTATGCAGCATCTCTTGTACAAATTATTGATCTCGTATCTACTGTTTTTAATGAAAGGTAGTGAAAAATGGAATAGTTCACAAGACTTTATAATAATAGTTTTTATTTTCATTTTAAAATCACGTTGTAGTTATATCTTCCATCAGTTTTAACCTATACAATCTTAATACAATAATGTTGACCTTAATTACCTGTCCTGAGATTTTTTCTACTTGACTTTCCACTGCTCCATTTTCCAACCATAAAATATTTTAATAAAGATTTCAACGGATATTATAATAATATATCTTACATTAGAATGAATTCTTCATTGGAAATATAGTTGGAATTTGATAATTTCAAATGGTCATTTTTCCAACAATTTATTGTCGTATGAATTTACGCTAGAATATGCAATTTCGGTTGAAATTTTTATTTTCAATCTATATTTCAACCATTGAAAAATTTATTATTGGAATTAACATCCAATGAACAATGGAAAATCACGAAAAATGTTTTCGTTGGAATCTGTTGAAATTTCAATGAAGAAAATAACATTGGAATATCCATTGAGATTGTCATTATAATTTTATTGAAATATATTTTTTGTTGGAGTTTCATCACTTTTGTAGTGTTTTGACCAATTTCGTATAAAATTGTATAGAAATCTTGTATGAACAATTTAATTGTTAAGTGGTTCGATTGACATACTGTGTAAATAAAATTAAATAATTATACAATTATATTATTAAACTAGTACGTACCCCGTGCGATGCACGGAAGGAAGATATTAAATGAGTTGTTTTTACAGGCTCTATCCGTTTAAGTCTAAAAAACAATAGGGGTATCATTTATTTTCCATCTATTTTTATCAGCATTAAGTGTAGAAAACAATAGGATTATAATATACTTTTCACCTCTTTTAAACAATAGGATTATAATCGATTTTCCACCTCTTTTAATCAACGTTGTTTTTTTTGCCAGAACATTAAATATGAGCATGTTAGGGATAACTTGTAAAATAATTAATATATTATCTCACTAACACATTTATAATAATATAAATTTGATTTAGTATAAATATATTATTCATTGATATAAGAGAAAATAACAATTTTAGAGCATCTCCAATTGCAAATGGATTGCTCTATTTCATTGCCACCTAACTCCAAAAATCCAATGTGGCATTTCAAAAATGTAGAAGTCTTTCTAGATGTAGAAAAAATATAAAATAAGTGATATAATATAAAATAGAACATGTCTAAATATTTTTTTCTTCACTAACCAATTATTATTTTACATGTGTCAAATTATTCAACAATTGACATTAACCATTGGAGACAAAATATTTTTATTCCCTTTCTCCACACCATTCATTTCAAAATAAACATTCAACCATTGGATATTCTCTTACTTATTATTGTTCACCATATAATACTTCATTATTATTTTATTTTAAACTTTGTTGTCATATAATGTCATTTTTATTTATAAAAGTTACAAAAATTGTACGTCTAATTTTTTTTTATTTTATGTAATGAAAAATATTTAATATACGTTAGTATTATTTATTTATGTAATAACTTTAGAAATGTAAATGGATTTAAAATTAAATAGTGTATAAGTACTTTACCAAATATACACACATATTTTTTTTTTGAATTTAATTTTGTATACGAATTAAACAATTTTGATTTACGAAATATAAGAAACTAAGTCCCCTCTATAATCAAGATTTTTCAAATTTGCATTATAAGGATTTATAGTTTATTTAGCATCCTCATCAATGAAAATATATTTTACAATAACTTCTATATAGAAAGAAATAAAAATAAAAAAATAATCATGGTTGTCAATAATATACAAATAAATTCTAAATAACAGTTAATATATTTCAATTTTAATTTTTGACCATTAGTAAAACTATTTAATTTATATAGTCATTATCTCTTAAATGTTAAATTATATTAATTTGAAGAATAAACCTGTTATAATTTTTATAGATATTTTTTGAATAAAAAGTTAATATTTGTAAAAAAAATTAATATTATGGTTAGAACATAAAATATGTTGTAATATTTATCTTGACCAAAATATTATCAACATGAATCATGAAAAATCAATCTTGTAATTTATTATAATGTATATCAATGAAATTATTGCATATATTAATAAATTATTTAAGAAAATAATATTTTGTATCATATCTGATTTGATCTTATTTGAAAAAGTGTATAGAAGCAATTAATGCATATATTGAAAAAGTTTCGAAAAAAAGGTATGCATTAAATGCTCCCAAATTTTTTGCTATTATTTTTAAGAAATAGTTATTCTTACTATATATATATATATATATAGATAGATGTCACACTTTTATTCGTGCTATTTATAAAGTATGATATATTTTAATAAAATTATGCATCTATATATATATAATAAGAATTAACATTTACCATAAATAGTAGTAAGAAAAGTCAAACCACATTTATTATATACTATTTTCAGCAATTTCTTTATTTTACATTTTAATTTTAATTCATTATCAAAAAATTGGATGGTTCCTAAATTAATGGGTTTTAGATGCTTTCAAAAATTATAAAATCATTTAAAATCGGATGGTTCCTAAATTAATGTTTACATACTTTTCAAAGTTAAATTAATGTTTAGAAACTTTTCAAAGTTGTAATCTTTATGGCATCTTTTCTTTTTGACTTTTAATAATAAAATCATTTTAAATATATATATTCTAATCCAAAAATTCAATCATGTTAATATATATATATATATATATTGAACGCTAAAAATATTCTTTAAATTGCATACTAATCAATTAATCTTGATTTTTTTAAAATTACTATGTTTATTTTTTATTAATATGCATAAAATAAAAATAAATAATTCATCTTTAGATATATAATTTACAATCTTAATATACTATTATTTGGTGTAGACATATGAATCATAAAATTTTTTTATTTCATAAAATTAAATATTATATCTAAAGAAAATAAGAAAATTACTTTGAATTAATCGGGTGATTGAATTAGGGTACTGCCCACGTTGATTGAATTACTTTTAGGTGATATTTAAAATAGTCAAAAAACTTTGAAACAACTTAGTTGGTCCCAGTTATGTATCAGTTTGACCAGACCAAATAGATTATTGAACCTAAATATAAATTTTAATATTGAAAATACTTTATTACGTGAATGTGATGTAGTCCAAACTTCAAGAGGGTGATTGTTTATCAATTCATCTAGAAATTAATTGGTTTTTTTTAACTATAGTTACTTTTGAAAAAAGTTAGTATAGTTAGTTGTTAGTAGATATATTAAAATAATATTTAAAATAAAATAATTAAAATTGATAGATGTAAAAGTAAGAGAAAAATGATTGGAAATGATGGTTAGTTAAAATTATGTGAGTGGATGAATAGTGAATTAAAGTTGATGTGATGTGTAAGAATGATTGGTTGGAATTATTTAATTATATTGGTAATAATGAAAATAGTGGAGTTGTGTTAAAGTTGAGTTAAATTTGAGTTTTGATTGGTTTTTTTGAATTGGATTGATAAACAATCAGACCCTAAATAATCATATTAACAATACTTTTATGACAACATGATTAATGATTAATGAATATTTGTATATCACTTTATTATTATTTATGTGAACAAAATAATATTTTATTATATATTTTTTTATTAATGTACGGTAAATATAAGGTTTTCAGAAACGGACCGTCATCGAAACGATCAAGTTATTTTATTAAATCATTTGTGGTTGTTCAAATTTTAATACATAATACTTATATATATATATATATAGTACTTTTTGTAATTAATTTCAATAAAAAGTGTTACTTAAATATCTAAACAATTTATAAATTCAAATGTTTAAATTAATTGATAAACAATTTATAAATCTCTATTTTATTTAAATATGTAATTTTATTTAAAATTATTTTTAATGTAACAAAATTTGTTTAGAAAATCGTATTGATCCTACATATCCAATAGACTGGTGTTGAAAGATTCGATAGCAAATATTTTATTCAAGCGCACTAGACTAGTTATAAACCGGTTCTCGGTCCATCCGATCAGACTGTGTCCAACCCAGTTTAGTTTAAAAATAATGGATAAATCATGATTAATGTTATTTATTTATTCAATTTATAATACAATCAAAATATTGTTTTCCCGTGCATCGCACGGGCCACGCACTACCCGAGCTATCCCATTTCTTATGTTGTTCCACTATTTTAATGCCAATATTTTTTATTATTCCTTGTACTTCTTGCACCACTAAAGTCATCACTCATGAGTCCCAAAAGTTAAAATACACCTTTTTTGTAAGAAAATAATAAATAAAAAAAATCATTAAGTAGTATTACCACCTTTTTAAATATTCTTTTAATATACTTAACCTCCAACTAATAACTAATTATACCACACTTTTTAAAATTAACTATAATTAACAAAAGACCAATAAAAAACCAATCAAATTTATAATTATATCCAATCACACCCTTAGCCTCACTAGGTAGCTAACCACATAAAAAAAAACTAAAATTATTATTATATTTTTTTTTTGGGTGCAATTATTATTATATTTTGTTACATATTTAGTTATATCAAGCTAAACTAAGTCTAAATCAAACCAAAATTCATAAAAATTGAGATAAAATAGAAAAAAAATGATTAGAGTATGAGTTAAAAAATATATTAGTTGTTTTAGTGATTGAAAATTTTCAGTCAAATAAAATGTAACCAATATATATGTTTGACATACTACTTTAATATTTGTGAATAAATTATTAAGCAAGAATATCAATCTAAATTGTAGCAATGGTAGATAAGCCTAACCATTAGCTTAATCATATTTTTTAATGAATATGTATAATATTAATATATTATATACAAATAACATAAATAAATATTATGACATTGAATGAAAAGAATATGTGGCTACTTTGTATAATTTTTTTTCCCCCTTCTCTTTAGAGGGTAGCGACTCTAGAAGAGAATTTCCAAATTAGCATCTTTACGGCATATTCTTTTTTAGTTGGCAAAGAAAAACAGAAAAGCAACTGTGGAAGGAAAACCGTGAAAAGGACCACATGAATTTTGACCACCCAAATCACGCTTTACTCATCAAGCTTTTTCACTCTTTGTCAAGAAGCGTGTTATTGTACAGAAAGTGTACTACTCCCATTCGAGGCCACTGGGCCCACGGTTTTCCGTTTTCCCTTTGACACTCGTAAATGATAAATCAGCACAAATGAGGGAAACAATTTTTGGATGATTGATTGAACATGAGATTTTTTATTTTATTTTTTGAAGTCAGAAGAATAAATAATTTGTACGGGGATTTTTGTTAGGTTAGTTTATAATTTGTTAAGTTAATTTATAAGATTTATGTGTTTAAATAAATGATTTTTTTTAATGTTCAAGTTTATCTTATAAGCTTTATACGGTAGCTTTTGAAAAATAGTTGTCTCGGGTTAGGCCGATTTAATTATTAAACCGACACACTCATAGAGAGTTTCACACAAGAATTTGTGTTGTAAAAAAATTCGTTGAAAGTTTTATTACAGCTGAATTATCCATAATTTTACCAAACAGTATCATCATATCAGCTAATTTTTCAACCATCAATCATAAATTCAAAATGCACTTGTAACTTATAAGCTATTAGTTAGTTTTTTGAGCTAGTTTACTAAACATAACCTAAAAGGATGTATTGACACTTGTCCAAAATGTATTTATTATAAGACACATGTCAACTGTGAATACACCATTTACGAATAGTTGTGGATGGTGCTATAAGTCGTGTCATCTGATGGCTGCATAGCAAAATCGGTCGACAAACAAAAGTTATTTGGAGCTATTCATAATTTGATGTATTGACACCTATCTAAAATGTATTTATTATATGACACTAGTTTTTGTCCCGTGCATTTGCACGGAAAATTATATGATACATGAAAAAATAATAAAAATTATAAACAATAGTAAAAATAAAAACAAATTCATTGTAAAAAATTAAGAAAAAAATATATAAATATTCTTAAACACTTCTTTATAAAACAACGTCGTGGTTTTTCTATCGTCAAAATCTCCCTCAGCTCAAATAAAAAACTTCAAACCCCACTGACTCGTAACTCTAAAAAGCGCCACGTATAATTGCTCATGACTAAATGCAGAGCTCTTCAGTAGTAAGCCGACGTGCGACAGAGACTGTCTTTGACTCTTATTGATCATGTCATAGCATAGGAAACACTTATTTATATTGTTTGTCATCGAGTCTTATTGATTGATAGAGATTGTCCTTGCTTCTTAATAAAAAAAATACCATCTAAATATAAATGAGTAAATATAATATTAATTTTTTATATAAACAAAAAATTTAGAGTAATTGATAATAAGTATAGAATTACCCTTGCGGATTCAAGTTATTTCAACGATGTTCTTTTTATATATCTAAGATTTAATTTTTTTTTTTCTGATTTATATGAATATAAGCACATTTGACTAATTTTTATAAAATTTATTGAAAAAAGTTACTATTTTTTTGAAACACTGATAAGATATTAAGATAATACTGTACTTAACATAAATGTGAGATTAATTAAAATAAATCTTTTTAATTTAGTCATTAACTAATTAAATTTAATTATAAAAAACCTTCTTAAATGTGAGATTAATGAGTAATTAATTAAAAAAAATGTAACTCCTTTTGGAGGGAAAGTGAAAATATTTTTATTAAATGTTTTATTAAATAGAATTAGCTAGCAATTATATATATATAGATGTGTAAATACTCAATTTTGAATAATTGCGGATGATTCCGTAAGTCGTGTTATCCGATGGCTTCTTAGCAAAATCGTGTCAACGAATAAGATGTAGAAATATTTTGATTAAAATTGATATGATATAAAATAATAAATAAATATAATTGATGTGATGAAAAATATATAATATTGATTGTTTTTCTATTTACTTGAATTATGAAAATTAGCATAAAAAATAAAATGAGATGAAATAAACAAATTTTTGTGACTTTCTTTTTATGCTTATTTCAAAGAGATTATTTCTGAAATATCTTACAAACAGTAAAGTATATATATTTTTGTTATAAAAATAGGATTGATCGAATAGCTATCATTGCCTTTATTATTATTTTCCTTTTTTCCAAGTGAGATGGAAATGGAATACGATTTTTCCTTTTCTTTTGTTCCTGCTCCGTCTATATAAGGCTATCCGAACACTTGTTTTTGGATCACAAGTTCACAGTTCTCTCTATCTCTCTCCACTTGCTGTGATCCCTTTTCTTCACTAGGAATCTGACTGAGGCTAGGTTCAGGTACACCTTTCTCTCGTCAGCTTTCGATTTTCTTTTTGTGGGGTTTAACGAGAATAGGTAAACGGGGCTGTCGTTTTCAGAATCCTATTTTTTGTCGGACGTGTGAATTTCGTCATTCCCTTGCATGATGATGCTGATGATGTAATCTCTATGGTATTTCGATTGATTCGAGAATGCCCGATGTCTGATGTGTTAATTTTTCTGCAGGGCGTTTAGCGATTGAGTCCCATTTCTTGTATTGTGAAGCATCTATGGCTGCGAGGAATCTGGAAAAGATGGCGTCGATTGACGCCCAGCTGAGGCTTTTGGTTCCTGGGAAAGTGTCCGAGGATGACAAGCTTGTTGAGTACGATGCCTTGCTTTTGGATCGATTTCTCGATATTCTCCAGGATTTGCACGGGGAGGACCTTAGGGAGACGGTACGGATATTTACCCCTCTTCAAGGTTTCTCTATTGAGTACTCTCTGGATGTGTTTTTTATGTTTGTTCTGAATTCAAGATTTCACCTTTTTGAATTTGTAATTACCTTTCCATTTGTAACATGATATGCTAAGCTGACCTCTCAGAAGTCTGTCTCTTACGATTGATATATTAGTGCTCAAGTGCAAATCTATAAGAAGAAAATTTGTCTCTTTGTACATGGAAGAGTGTTCTTCATTAGTCATCATTAATTCAAACGATCTATTTGTGTCAAACTTCATTCTCTGCTGAGATTGCTTTTAACAATTGGAGTAAATAGCTTTTAATACACTCCTTGTTTATTTACTAGGTGCAAGAATGCTATGAGCTCTCGGCAGAGTACGAAGGCAAACGCGACTCAAAAAAGCTGGAAGAGCTTGGAAATGTCTTGACGAGCCTTGACCCTGGGGACTCGATCGTCGTTGCAAAAGCTTTCTCTCACATGCTTAACTTGGCCAACTTGGCTGAGGAGGTTCAGATCGCTTACCGGCGTAGGAACAAGAAGAAGAAGGGAGATTATACTGATGAAAGCAACGCGACTACTGAGTCGGACATTGAGGAGACTCTCAAGAGGCTCGTGTTCGATTTAAAGAAGTCTCCTCAGGAAGTTTTTGATGCGCTTAAGAATCAGACAGTTGATCTGGTCTTCACTGCTCACCCTACGCAGTCTGTGAGGAGATCATTGCTTCAGAAGCATGGAAGGTTAATATTCCCTAATAATCATGTTGTTAGATCTTCTCTCTCTCTCTCTCTCTCTCTCTCTATCTCTGTATCACTCTCTATGTTTTGTGTATATTTGGTTTTTGTGTTATCTGTGAATGTAACATCTATTTTCTGGTTAACTATGAAAGACGTGTCTTTAATGGTCGAGATACCTTTTTTCAGGATCCGGAATTGCTTAGCCCAGTTATATGCCAAAGACATAACACCAGATGACAAACAGGAGCTTGATGAGGCTCTGCAGAGGGAGGTATAATATTGTCAATCCGTGTTAGATCATAAGCATATAGTAATTATTTCATATATTATTTTCCGGGGGTTTCTTATGGGAACCAGAGGGGTTTCTTATGGGAACCAGAGAATTTTATGATTGAAGCAAGTAGGCAATCCAA
>BKCP01003336.1:576540-619437 GCA_008636005.1 Striga asiatica
AGAAATTTAATGGAATGTTTTATATAGGGAACATTGATGAAGTAATGTTTAATTTCTTTGTGTCTGTGGAATTAAAGAGGTGGCAAAATGGAGGACATGTGTTAAAAATAGGTGCATTCGAATAGAAGAAAAATAATTTTTTTGGAGGACAAATGGTAATTTACTATTCATCCTATCAATTATCTAAGGCAACAATGCATAACAGATTATATCCACAAAATATTATCTTGTGTCAATCATACACAACAAATAAAGTATACATCATATTTCTACAATGCAATCTTGGTAGACATGATAAAAATTATCTTGTCTCGTCCACCCTAACAAGTAACAAACGTGCTCTTAGAGTTTTGCAACTTCAATTAAAATTTGTAGCAAATAAAAAACTGTATTACTTAAAAAGTCACAATTTTGCTATTTGTGATCTCGTGATGACATTGCAGATCCAGAATATAGATCAATGCACTTTTCTTGTTGAATTGCATCTAAAAAGACCTTATATTCCTCGATTGAGTGACCTTGAAACATGGGAGATATAATCTCTGTCTCTCCCTCTCTCTCTCTCTCTATCTCTCTCTCTCTCTCTTCTCTCTCTCACACACACACACAGACACGTATGCTTTGACAATCTTATTTGATATTATCCACAAATAGTGGCAGCATTACTTTATCTAGATTGAGAATTGTCACCTCAAAAGTTCTGGTCATTGTTTATACGGTACCTTTGGCAGCAGAAGAATGTATTTGACTTGCACAAACTACTCAATAAATACCTAAATCATGAGCCAGATATGCGACATTTGATCTACTTATAGCAAACATTAGTTTGAAAATTAGTGAACCCTACTGATATGGGATACTATACTAGTATATATTAGGTCGTGTGAGACCTAAGAATAGTTCGATCGGTTTGAATGCAACGGCAGATTGGCCAGACGATAAGAAGGATATGAAAGAATTCGGATCAAGAGAAAGCCCTTTCCATCATCAGTTAGCTGTTTTCGCTCCAGACGGTCGTCGCACGAGCTGACGGATTACGTAAAGGTCGTGAAACCACAAGGTTGATGACGAACCATCAAGCAAATCGGTTCAACAACTGTTCAATCTAAGGCTCTCAGATAGCCTAATGGAAAATCGATCTGGAAGCCATTAGGTCTACATAAGACCTAAAAGGAAGTCTTACTCATTAAAGGTCAGAACAACCTAGTTCAAGAGAAACTGAGCTAATAGCATAATTATGCTATCTAATAAGGTAGACTAATGTGAACACACCATATAATAGATAAGTACGAATACAAATTGGATAACAAAAGCATGTGGATAGGACCACGTGGCTAATAGAATTGGCAGTTCGGGCACCTGGGCAGTACTATGATACTATCGGGTAGTTCGGGCAATAGATCAGCCCAATCGGGGGCAATACAGTTCTTCATCATCTTCATCTCTATTTACTGACTTAAGAATTGGAACTTCTACGCAAGTGTTAATCAGATGCTTCATTCCTAAGTAGGTCGGTTAGCATGGACTTTCTTCTGTTTTGTACAACACTAACCTTTCGTTAGTCTTAGGCTTATGGTGCACGAACATTGTCTTCATGTAGATTTCGTGTAAAATTTATGGACTTGTTTCTTGACTAACTTTTATCTGATGCTATTTCTTTCCTTTTGGCATCATCCCTTATAAACAGAATAAACTTGTGGGAGCTACATTGGAGTTAATCATTGGAAAGAGTTTTATTTTGATATTTCTAACGTTTACCTATTTTTGTTTTCTTTTGATACCCCAATTTCAACTTAATCAATCGTGCCACTCTATGTTTTGTACGTTAATTACGTGTGACTGGTATTCATTTGATAGTTGAATAATGTTTAATTGAACATATAATCTTTGGAACTTCATAAAAAAACATATTTTTAAAATATGTCTTTCTACGTAGCTCCCGATTGCCAATCGATATTCTGAATATGTGGCAAAAGTTTCTATATGCCAATTATTTTTGGAACTTTTTCGGTCAATTTTTATGGTCCTAAGTTCACATTGATAATTGAGATATACCATTAAGAAAAAGATCAACAACTTAAACTTTGATTAATCTTCATTCAACCAATGAATGTGATTACTATATGAAATTTAGGGTTTCAAAATTAATCAACATGAAAGTTAGATACAAGAAGCCAAAAAAATAAATAATTTCTCATTACTTACTTTCTTGATCGGAACTTCCAAAAAGAAANTATATATATATATATATATATATAAGGAAAATACCAACCATTCAAAATTCACCACCAAATTCAAAGATCGCCCCTATAAAAACAACTTGTAAGGTAGAAAAATAATCAATAAATTGAAAAAAGGAATTGCCCAAAAACTATTGCAAAAAAATCGTTCCACCATCTCTTCCCCCACTCCTAATAATTCATCCTTTATAAATAGCCCTAACCACATACCATCTCAAAATCATACACATAACAAGAGAAGAAAAAAGAAAAAGAAAAAATAAGAGAGAAACAATTATTAAAAAAAAAACACAAAAGAATAAAGAAAAACATTAAACAATGGCCAAGGTTGTAGCTCTCGCATCCGCCCTCTACATCTTGGCCCTTGCCGCCATCTCTAACGCCCACAACAACCTCTTCTTATTCAATGTCGAGGGCGACGTCTACTGTGACCCGTGCCGTGTCCAATTCGAAACCGAGCTATCACAAAAGCTTGTCGGTAATAATTATCTAACTAAAATTTATATCGAAATTCCAAACACAACTTAACATCCGACAAGTTGTAGCTATTTCTACACAGTTCATGCACGATGTCATGCATAATGATAATGATGTACATATCATCCGCGGTGTCATGTTGTGTTATTTTAAATATTATATCTAGATTATATTTGTCATTATTTTATAAAAAATATATATATTTGCTTCGCAATACGTGAATCTAACAAATTTTAGCTATTTCTACGCAGTTCGTGCGCGATGTCGGGCATAATGATAATGATGTACATGTCACCCACATGGTGACATGTTGTATTATTTTAACTCTATATCTAGATTATATTGGTCATTATTTTATAAAAATTATATATTTACATCAAAATACGTGAATCTGACTAATTTAAGCTATTTCTATACAGTTCGTGCGCGATGTTGTGCATAATGATAATGATGTACATGTCACCCACACGTTGCATGTTGTGCATAATACGTGCAAGTTGCATGTGCCATGCAGGTGCCACCGTGCGCCTGGAGTGCAGACACGCGGACACCAAGACCGTGATCTACTCGTTGGAGGGGATCACGGGCCCCAACGGGCACTACAACCTCTCGGTGGTCGGGGACCACGGGGATGAGATTTGTGAAGTCTCAGTTGTCAATAGCCCGAACAACGAATGCAACGAGCCGTTGGGCGAGAAGTCGAGGGTTGTGCTATCTAACAACGATGGCATGCACTCGACTGTGAGGATCGCCAATGCTATCGGGTTCCAGACAAAGACTGCCCTCCCACAGTGTGGGCCCGTCCTCTTCAACATGGGCGTTGTCGTTGAATCACGATAAATATGCTTTTTTTTTGTTCAATTTCTCTCATATTTTATAATTATTTAATTATCATTTATTACAAAAATTTTTGTCTGTTTTGTTTATGAATGAGGGAAAGATTTGCTTCTCATGTTGCTATGTGTATCTATCCATGTGACAATAGAAAAGAGAATGAAATGAACTGATTAGTTGTTGTTTTTCTAGTCATGAGGGTGTAACTTTTTTGTGCTTTCCATAAAATAAAGATTTGTTTTGGATTAAATATTATTTCTGCAATATTTGTTTGTATGGCTAAATTGCAAAAATTGTTTACTTTTTTTAGTTGTAGTACGGTGAAAAATTGGTTCACTATCTACACGGGATAACAATTATGGTTTTGATGAATATCATGGTCAGTACAAGGGATAACAGTTATGGTCTGATGAATATCATGGTCAGTACACCCCAGCACCTTTACACTCCAGCATTATACATCAATGGCTCATGCAGTAACACGACAACAATGGAGGGTGGCTCATGCACTGTCATGCAAGCTGGCCGAATTATTTCTATACCTTTTTTGTTATTATCTCTTGTTTTTGTCATCTATGATTGGGTGTCTTGTTTTTAGATACCTCATAAGGCTACACTTGTCACAACTATATATAGCTATCTTTGTACTCAAAACCTTATCGTCATTCAATGAACAATATGCGCCGCATAGCTCTGAAACATTCACCATGATTTTCAGTGAAATTCAACATGGTATCAAGGGCTTAGTGTTAAAATCTATAACATGTTTTCATTATTCTTATTTTTCTGGCCACATTTTATTTTTTGTCTTCTTTTCTTATGCAACATGAATACTATTAATCCTACCATAAATGTTCTTCTAATCTCACCATTTGTTGTTCAACCTCGGAGTCAAGTAATCACCGTAAAGCTTCCAGAAAACAACTATTTAGTTTGGAAACAAGTTTTGGCTACAATATGTGGTTATGGTCTGGAATCCTTCACAGATGGATCTGCGAAGAGACCAAATCAATTTGTCAGCCCTGAATCTAGTCAAAAAGTTACCAATCCCCAATTTGTGAGCTGAAAAAGATAAGATCAACTTTTCTTCTCTTGGATCTTATCCTCTCTTAGTGAATCGATCATCGTAACTACTGTAGGGCTAGCCACATCTAGAGAGGTCTAAGAAGCTCTTGAAATTAAGTTTTTCTTCTCAATCTTGAACAAAAATTATACATACTACATCTCCAAACCTTAAAGAATGGAGGCATATGCCCATGATAGATTTTCTCAACAAAGTCAACTATTGTTGTGATATGTTGTCAGCTGCAGGACAAAGAGTAAGTTATGAAGAGCATATCTATTATATCCTCACTGGTTTATTATGTGATTACAATTCAGTGATGGTTATGTGAATGCCAGATTTGAGCCACATACTATTTGTAAAGTTCACGCATTTCTTCTAAGCTTTGAGATCATACTTGAGGGATTGGATTCCTTCTATATGACTGGCTTGGAAGAAACTGCCCCAGTTGTCAATGTCCTAACACAAGAAGGAGGAAAAGGTATAAAACTTTTCTTAATGAAACAGAGTCCCATGAAATGGTCAATACTTAAATGTTAGACACAATAGAGGAAGGAACACCTTTGGTAGAGGAAAAAGAAGATTCATTAATAAGATGACATGTCATATTTGTCACAGAAACAATGATACAACTAAAAAAAATATTTCTTTAGGTATGATCTTGGCTACACCACCAACACCAACTCAAATGGATCTTCTTCGTACAACAATTGTATGAATGTGGCTCGAGTCCAGTCAACTCTCTCTATCAACAATACCAGCAGCATCAATGACCCTAGCCAAGATCATTCTTGTTGGTTTCTAGATTTTAAGGTAACCAACTATGTTACTTATGACCTTGGAGATATGAATCTTGCTTCTGCTTATCATGTACATGACAAGGTCCAAATTGGAGATGGATCAGGTTTTCACATATCTCATATTGGTTTTTTTTACATTAAGTCGCATGCCAACAACCCAAATAGCACCACCTTTCTTCTTAAATATCTTTTACATGTTCCCTACATCACTAAAAACCTAACATACCTCATATTTCATGTTCTTCAACCTTACTTTTTTTCTAAATGCAGTTAGAGCTCCTTATTTAAAGTTAGAAATTCAGGGAGAATAGCAACATGTCGATCTAAGAGACATGAAAAGGGACATCTTAGATGAATTTTACACATTAACAATTTTCCCAATACAAATTCCTGTGAGTGCTGCCTAATTTACTAATTCGCAAGAAGTTTTCTATTTGAAAGGGGTTTCAATATAGATCTCCGGAGTAGATGGCAATTGATATAGGAATCTTTGTTCATAACTTCCATTATTCATATTGCCTCCAACATGAAACTTGTGTCCAATATAAATTATTGTGTGAGCTAGGTAGACATGCAGCTAAGTTTGGGACATTCAAGCAACTGGATTTTTAATTTTGTGTATCATTTTGTAAAAAGCTATTATTTTTCTTGAGTCTATGGGATATTCAAATGACCGAGTTCTTAATATTGTATATCATTTCATTTTTTGTATCAGTTTGTATCAAAACAATTGGGATTTTAATTTTGTATATCCTTTTTTTAAAAGCTTTAGGTAACTTACTTGAGTCTATGAGGCATTCAAATGACTAAGCACTTAATTTTGTTTATCATTTTGTAAAAATTCGAAGGTAATCTATAAAAGTAAAAAATTTTGTAATTAAACAAAAATTTATCAAGTGATGTTGGAATGCATTTTTGCCTATTTTCTTTCTCCTCATCTGAAAATTGGATCAATGGCATTTTAATATATATATATAATTAATGTGATCGCTCAAAAAAACTACAATAAACAATAGTAGTAGATGATATAGGTAGAGTGCAACTTCTATAATTTGTTATAGGTCTCAATTGGCTAATTGGTTTTTTATTTTTTATTTTTTTTATGGAGCCTCAATATTCCACTTAAAGTGAAAGCATTTTGTAGTGTTTATCTTAAGATATTATCTCGAGAGAACTCAACATAGCTTTACACCATGTCCTTCTCATGGTTGTAAACTTTGTGGATATGGGTGAGACTCGACTATTGGTTCTTTTTTCCAGTGTTATTTTGCTCAAAAATTGTGGAAAGAGTCACTATTCTATATTTTATATAATCTTTTGTTCATTACTTTTGTCTATGGATGCAGCATAATCTCGACACGGCGGATTTCACAATTTTTGCTATCAAAGTGTGAGGATGGTGGACGGAAAGACAAATGGGACTCCATTCGTTTGGTAACCGAAATTTCTTGAATAAGTTTTGTTAGAATATCACTTGTGAGTTGTCCTACATCGTCCATACATGGAAAATAAATCCATTTTGTAAGTCTAATGGGTCACTCCTTCTTCCACCAATTGGTTTTGGGATGGAACCCCACTTTGGCTTCATTTGGGTTTTTTCCCGTTCATCGTGCGCTTCATGATAGTGGACCCGCACCCGTTTTCTCCCAGTTTCTGTCATGTTTATTGAGTACTTAAATTAATTATTAAGAACAATGGGATCGATTCAAGGCTTAGTGAGTGGGGCTGGCAAAAAATTGATATCAAATAGAGGAAGCCATCGGATGAAGACTGAATGTTGATACTTCATAGGATGACATAAAGGGTCTTTTAGCCATTGATGGAATTTTTTGAGATTTGCTAGGGCAACCTAAGGTGGTGTTGGATCGCAAAATAAAGCACGTTAGTTCAGTGCTATAAAAGGGGTTACTAGCTAGCATTGGGGGGCTTAAAATTGCTAAAGAGAACAACTTATTCACAGTCCAAGTGAAACAGATTTCATTGGTGTTGTACAAGCGGACACAACAATCCTACAAGGAGTTTCTCTTGTGTTGCAACGTAACTGCAACTAACATTATTTTTTTCGATCCGTGGGGTAGTTACAACTAACATTAAGTGAATATTAGATAAATCGACTAATTCTTATATTTCTCATGTTTCTATTTTTCTTAAACGATAATATTATATAAATAAATTAGAACCAATACAAATGTGCAACAAAACACTCATTAAACAGATGAAGACTACCAGAAGGGAAACCTAACTAATGCACACAACACCCACAAATGTGCAACAAAACACTCCAACAATGGAGACTACACACTTAGACACATCTGGGACTAACAATAATAACAATAATAATAATAATAATAATAATAATAATAATAATAACACCTAAAACATTAATTAAATAAACTTCCCTACTTCAAGACCTACCGCTGTTCCCGTACACCCCAACACACAGACTAGTACTACAAATCTGAGGCCCCCATATCTAAAAACTCCAATTTCACGAAAGACTAGTCAAATCTGACAGAGAGACGCATCTCGAGCCCAGATCTGAGTCCCCAAAATTGATGCCACATATTATTTTTCTTTTTCTTCTTTTAAACTTCCCACTTTGTCTAGGAGAAACTAGTACGTAGCCCGTGTGATACACATGGAAATAATTATAATTGCATGTATTAAATAAATGAAGGAATATTGATTAGTATAAAATAATGTTGAATTTAATGATATATAATGATTTAATATATGTCTATTTCACTCGTTATAAAACAGTGTCATTTTAGATCTTGTTTATAATTAAGTAAATGAAAATTTAACATATTCAAATATTATCAATAAATAATAGTCACAGAATATTTCTCTCCCTCTATCTTCTCTTACTCATACCTTGTTACAATATTCTATTTCGATTTCCAACTAAGTTACGCAAAGTTGAAAAATTGTGGCAAATATTATAACCAACACTTAATTGAAAAAGATTGTAAAATATATTATTTTGAAGTTAAAAATAAATTATTAATTTTCAACTACATCAATATTGTTTTATTTTTTCTTATACTTTATAATATTATAAATATTTTAATTTCGCTTTCTTATCTATTAATTTATATAAGATTTGTTATGATATTGTAAATTTTTGAATTTTTAAAAAATTAGTTTGGTGCAATTATTGATAAAATGAAAAGATATTTTTGATCTCCTTAAATAGATGAATTTTGGTATATATCTCGTTACGAAATGAATAGAAAAACGTTGAGATTTATTATTAATGTTTAGATTCTATTAAGTATTGTGGTATTTATATGAATAAGAATTTTGCAATTGATTTCTAAATTTATTTTGTACCTATGTTTTGCAATGTGCTCATGCATATTTCGGTCTACATATGGCTGAAAACCAAACAAAACAGAAGAACACGCTATTTGTTTTTAAGAATAAAGATTTGTTTGTTGATATTTTAGAAAATTGGGTTTATAATTGTTGAAAAACTAGAACAGTTGGGTAATTAATACATCAAAAGATTCTAAACTAATTCTCTTTAAATGATTTTTTGAAGATACGTTAAAAAATATTTTGGTATATGGTTGGTTACCAAATGAATAATAAATCACTGTAATTTGTTATTAATGTTGATAAATAAGATTAAATTATACCATTATGACAAATATCATAATAAAATATCCATAATTGATTTTAAACTTCTATTTTGTAATTATAGTTGCAATCTTATCGTGCATATTCAAATAATAGTTTTGAAAATCAAATTATATTTAATAGACGTTTTTTGAAGACATTTTGTATGGTTGATTACCAAGAAAATAAAAAATTGTAGTGATTCGTTTAGCACTACCAAAGGTTGGAAGAAGGCTTTGTAACTAATATGAAGAATCAAATTTTTATTGCGATAATTATCACAAAATAATTTCAAAATTGATACCACTTCATTTATATAGAAAGCGTAATATTAACCGGATTACACGATTTACAACATGTAGATATAATTTAATTTTTATTTTTTTATAAATAGTAAAGTAATTTTTATTATATTTTATCTAATAGTAAGTCAACCTATTTAATTACAAAGTCAAAATTACTGTTTTAAATTATTCCATCGACTTATTTCAATATATATAGATATAGGTATAGATGTGATTTTACCTAATGGATGATTAACTTGTAACTAAAGATTTGAAATGATATATCCATGTTGCTATTAAATAAAAACAATATATACCTATAACTAATGAAATAAACTAATTAAACTAATCAATCAGTTGCAAAATGCGAAAAGAATTAAACTAATTGAATGGGAAAAAAATGCTAATAAAGAAGCGCACTTTCGCAAATAGGACCGCCACAGAATCTCCCTCAACCACCGTTTTCCATTTTCTCGTGAAAGAAAAACCCTTTTGTCTGCGTAAAATTTCCGAGAAGAGGAGCTGAGGGAAGAAGAACAGCTTCAAATCCATCCGATGGCCAACAGCAATTTGCCGCGCAGAATTATCAAGGTACGATCCTGATCTTTCACTTGCTATCTCGATCCCTTTTTTTACTTCAACTCTAAACCCTAGATTTTGAGGAGTTATTGTTTGGGTTATAGTTGATTTTGATTATTTCAGCTGTGATTGTGCTAATTGGATTATTGACGCGTTTCTTCTTTATTGGTTATATAGGAGACGCAGCGCCTTCTGAGTGAACCAGGTACACTCCTTGGATTTCAGCAGCCTTGAAGTAAATTTGTATGTGAATAATGAAATTGAGGATATAAGATAATGGATTAGTCGATACAAATGAATTTGGAATTTCTGAATGTTGCTGGTTCGTTTAGGACTGGCTAGCTTCACTGATGTATTTTCCGCACCTAGTAATTTCTCGGTCAATTGACATGGAAATGAAGCTTTCTGGGTGAAAATGTTTTCTCCTTCTTTCTCTCTTTGTTCATTGCTTATATTAGAATGAGGATTGACGATTGGATATTTGAGTGTCGGAGATCATTTTATGAGTTTGATGTGGTGGAGTCGTTGTGGGTGTATGAATGCAGCTCCAGGAATTAGTGCATCTCCATCTGAAGACAATATGCGATATTTCAATGTCATGATTCTTGGTCCAACGCAGTCTCCTTATGAAGGTAGCCTTAGCTTGCATTTTGACTGCAATAAATGTCCATGTTATAGTAGTGTCTGCTTGTTGTGCCTTCGTTCTCAGTGTTCTTGAAGTGGTGACATTTTATGTAACTTCTCGTTGTGAACACAGTATTCAACTGTTGACTATTGAACCATCTTTTGTATTGTGTTTCTAAATGAGTTTTATGTAGTTGCGATATTTCCAGATCGATTGGGACTCTATTGGTATCAGAACTTATTGTAGAAGTGCGTATGAGCTCAGTGTTACTCCACACATGACAATTATTTTATATAGTTTGGGATAGCTTTAGTTTTTATGTTATTCTAAAACTTCTAGTTTTAGAAAATCACCCAGTTGCTGAGCATTTCAGTTTTTCCTTTAAATCAAAATACAGGTCGACCATGCTATTCCAACTCTGAAGTGTGAAGTTCAAATATTGACTAAGTTTGTCTTCTTTGCTTAACAATTTTCTTTTGCACGCAATTTGAGGTCACATTGTTTACATGTTTAATGTAATTAAATAAATAAATAAATATTGCTTCATTATGGTGACTAGGTGTGATAGTGTGCTTACAATTATTGGCGACAATCAGATTCTAGTACACATTGAACATTTTAGAAGACATTTATGCTATCTCTTCTTCCCATGGGTATTGATAACAATATATAATATTTCATAACTAGCAGTCACTTTAAGTCATTTTATTTTGTGTTGGATCCCCGATAAAACATATTAGATATAACTGTATTTAGAATATGTGAGCTTTTGTTCTTTTGCCTTATGGTTGCATGGAAGATTATATGCTCTTTTCCCCTTTTTTCTATCTTACTTACAAGTAATACCATTTGTACCCGTTTCATCTCGTTGGTCTTACTTACAGGAGGGGTTTTTAAGCTGGAGCTGTTCTTACCTGAGGAATACCCCATGGCTGCTCCGAAGGTAGCTAATTTGAAATTATTTAGTATATTTTTTTATTTCCTATAGGGACACACATGGAATACGACTATCCTATAATTATTTGTCACATGCACCTTGGTTGTAGTGATCTTGTCTTACTGACATCTATGTACTTTGAGCCTATTCTATCAGTCAATATGAGTGCTATGCATTTTTATTGACCAATGCTTTGTGGATGTCATAGTTTGATACAGTTGGAAAATCTGTTCTGGAAAGGACCTTAATGTATTATATTGTTCTTGATATATTTTACTGAAGTAAATATGTTGCCATCATTTTCGCTATGTTAATATTCTTTTGTGGTTTTGAAGCTGTTGCTTTTGTAGTCAACATTTTGTTTGGTGGTCCACTACCATATTACGCCAATACCACCCATTTCTTTCACCCAAAACTATATGCTTGCCAAGCTTTGAGTTTCCAACTTCTACTCTTACCTGGAACTAATGATGGCTTAATTTGGCTTTTAAGTTTGTGTTCTCATTTACGAACTTGTTTAGTCCTAATGAGTCGTAGTCCAGTCAGTTGTCCAGCACTAGAATATATAGTTGTAAATTATAACTTATGAACTTCCAAGGATAAAACCCTGACCCTGTCACCCTATTGAGCAATTAAATTACCTGATCCATTCTCTTGCCTGGGTCCCTTTTGATAGATTTAGAGACATTAAATTTGTTCGTTCAACTGCTTGAGTCAAAGTATGTTGAAGGCTCGAATTGTTTACATCATGTGTTCATTTCAGAACACACTCTAATCATGGGTTTAAGCCAATCGATCTGAGCATTTGAGCCTGTGATTTCATTTCACAACTCAATTGTATGTTCTCCAATAATCAGAGCATTAGTTGCAACTTGGGGAAACAACATGCAGTAACTGTGTGGCTGCTAAATTGGCCTGTTTTTGTTTTTTATTGCGAGATGTTAATCCATTGAACTAAAAGTAGCTTTGCTTTGAAACAGGAATTATGTGTTGCGAACTTTAAAATGCTTTTCAGAAGTAAAATTCTATCCCTGTGTAGCTTGAAATACTTGCCTAACTGTTTTTAATCCAACGCCCGACAGGTTCGCTTCCTCACGAAAATCTACCACCCTAACATTGATAAGGTATGTTATTCCTAGTTTTGATCCCTTGCGTTTGTCCACTGGTTGCACATCTATAATGGTCTAATTGACTTGCAGCTTGGAAGGATATGCTTAGATATTCTCAAGGACAAATGGAGTCCGGCCCTTCAGATCAGAACTGTACTTTTGAGGTAACTTAAATGATTGAAGTATTTCCCATGTGGCAAGTTTCAATGAACGCTTCTATATATTTTCTTCTTTCAGTCTTTTGATTATGACTATTTATATTACATTTTTTATCGAAATATTTATTTATATTATTCTATTGCTTATTTTAGCATACAAGCACTTTTGAGTGCTCCAAATCCTGATGACCCACTCTCTGAGAACATTGCCAAGCATTGGAAATCGAATGAGTCTGAAGCTGTTGAAACAGGTGTGCTTTATTTCTCAACTCTAAGCACTAACTTACAAAAAATTAGTGAGCGATTGATTATCTATTTGTCCGTAATTTGAATAATTCATGAAGTCTTGGTGTTTATCGTGCAGCTAAAGAGTGGACGCGTTTATATGCAAGTGGTGCTTGAATGAAACATGGAACCTGGGTTTTTATTTTCCCCTAATAACTAAAGTTGTATTCTATCATCTGTCAAAGTAAAACATGGAAAGATTTGGAAGAATGACCAACTGTTCTTATTATTGGACTGTCGTTGAAAATGTGCAGATGATATAAAGTCACTTCTATTATGCTATGGCTTGTTATCTGGAAGTCTCTGGAACTGTTTTTTTTACCTTTTAGTCATTTGAAATTAGCTATTCCGTTTCATCGTGTTTTTGTTATGCATATTTTGTCAACAGATGATATGTCTATCTGTTGAATCAATACACATCCGTGATCCAATGCTAAAGGTTGATTATTGCACTACAGTTAATGGTGGGATCGTAAGCTTCCATAATAAATAACATATATAAAGTGTGCTTTCAACAGTTGAGCAACTGTACATTTACCTTTGACGAGAGGTGCTATTAGTACTATGACTATAAGGATTGGCAGATATTTAATGCCTTTAATTGTTATTTGGACAAAGTAGAAAACCATCTGTCACTACTTTGACTCACTTTACATCCGCTACACGGCAACACCACTTTCTCTCAATTACAATCAAATCACTTTTTCTTCAAATACAATTTCATCACTAGCATCTTTTCATGGTCTAAAAAAAGTAAAATACATCACTGTTAACTCTTGAATTATAGGCATTTTGTTGGCTTACAATGCGGAATGAAACATGAGATGAAATATGAAAATTGAGAAAGAGATATAGTCCCATTTGTGGGTCAGTCATCTTTAGTTTGGTTACGAATAATGTTAATTTGATGGTTATTCAAATTGAGAAATTGCTATAAACACTCGTTTTAGAGTCATGCTACATTTGCCATAATGGCCTCAACTCTTGAAACTCATGACACCAGCCTAAAGATTCTATATATTAAAGAGGATTGAAAATGAAAGAAACCATCAATATATATGCCACCATGTTCATCTTCCTTTCTCAATGATCCTCCAATATTGAAAAACTTCGTTCAAAAGCCAGCAAAATATTGAAAGGCGAAAATTTTTATACATGCTTCATCATACAAGATTCTCTTGAATAGAACGAAACGAACTCAATGGAAATAGTAAAGGGTAAAAAGATACAATGCTCCAAAAAGATTTAGGCGATGAATGTATAAGGATAGTAGGTGCAAGATGGAATCCGATGAATGAATGAATAATAAGAGGAAAAAAAATAATAATAATAATAAGGAAAAACATGTGAAAGGGAACTAACTAATGTCTTTGAACTCCAGTAGCACTTGACTGGTATAGCTCAAAATTATTAGCTGCACTAACCATATGAGCATAATTGGATTGGTAGAAATACTGTTCAAATACTGTAATGCCTCACAGACGACTCCAGAACGTCTCGACTTGGGCACACCATTTCCTTAACTCGGATACCCTTTCTGTAAATCTTGAATGTCGGCACTATTTTCACGTTCTCCGCATGTGCAATTGCAGGGCTCTCTTCAATATTTACCTGCAGTTAAAGATATTATTATATTCATGTGCATGTATATGAGAAAATACATATTAAGAATAAGGAATATTCACATTCAAAAATCCAAAGGTATTTAAGAATACTTTAAAAAGGAGAAAAAAAAATGAAGTTTGATATTGATCATGGATAACAACAATATTTCCACAAACATTAGGGGTTTTGTTGAAATGTATGTGGTTTAGAAAGAAAAATTGTTAAACAATATCAAATGAAAAAACCTCTGGGTTGTTCTTGCAACTTCTTCAATCAGGATTCTACTTTACTGAGAAAAAAATTATGTTTACTCACCATCAGAAAATTAACAGACGGATATCGGGTGCATAATACATCCAAGAAGGGTGATATCTGCTTGCACTGTGCATTGGAATCTGTCTTGAAATAAACGAGAGATGCACCTGCATTTTTTTTTTGAATTAGGATAGTTAAAAAAAACATTTGCACAGCAAATAAAAACCGAGTAAAGCGAAATGGGAAAACCCTCACCGGACGACAAAATCGAAGCACGAAATTGGTCGAGACCAGACACCGACTCAACTTCCCCACCGAATTTCATATTGTACACTTCCTCTCCACGTGATTTCCTAAGTGCAACTTGCGCATGAAATAGAGACTCGGCAACTTCATTGTCATCTGGGAGTTCCCTTCTCAAAACCTCATAATCCCTCACAGCTTCACTCCACCGTTCGAGCTGTAAAATGGAGATTCGATAAGCATGCAAACCATGAACAGAACTTTTTCTTAACATATAGTTAATTATAAAGCTAAAACAAAATAACCATCTTTGTTTCTTGATAGCATGCAGCCTTTTAACATTCATCCTCTATCCAAAAATAGCTTTCAAACATTTTAGAGTATCTGAAGCAGCATTGTGAGTTGGTATTTAATTTTGCCTAGGAAAAAACTGCTAGAAATTGTTCTCGACATATAATAAAAATTAGAACTGAAAAAATTATTTGGACTATAAAAAATTGCCTGAAGTTTTTCAAAGAAAAATTGAAGTCCACGCAATTGCTAATTTGTGTAACAAATATACAGCTTAATGAATGAGATCTCATAATTCTCTCACCTTGCTGTTAGACAAAGCCCTCCGAAGAAGAGCTTTAGTGTAATTAGGCTGGAAATGAAGAGCTTGATTGCAATCATCCACCGATTTTTCCCATTGACCGAGCTTATACCAACAAGCTGCTCGATTGCAGTACAGAACAGAATTCGAAGGGTTGAGCCTTAGACCTTCTCCATAAGCCGAGCAAGCCTCGGTGAACCTTTCTGACCGAAATAAATCATTTCCACGGGCACGAGCTCGGCAAACCAACTTCACATTGTTGACTAAACTTGAGATCTCAACATTGTGTGGGTCCATCTCTTTAGCTTTCTCTATAGCCGATAGACCACTTTCAAACCTTCAAAAAATATTCATAAAAATTGCATCATCATAAGTTGCTTCTTTCAATTTTAGCTGGATTAATCTCACAAGCTGCCGAAAAAATAACACAAGTTTAGCTAGCTCACCTTCCCTTTGACAATTCCACTTGGGTTCTGACAAATAATACATACGCTTCGGAATTCATCCCGAAAATCTTCTGGGGAGGATGAGGAGTAATGGATGGCTCAGATTTAGGAATGTTTGACATGGCCGAATGAGAATCATCAAGTTGGTGGAGCTTTAAGAGAGCTTCTGCCCTGCACGCACACAGCTGTAGAATTGAAATTCAGTCAGTTCAGCATGAATTTCCTTCGACTTTTTGAATAATAGAAAAGGGTTAGTCATGAAAAAACAATAGGATTAACCTTATAGTTATAGCATAATTATGAAAAAAAAAATAAAAAAATCAGACTTCACTAAGAAACTTCCATTTTCCTAACTTGCCATGAACTTCTCAATATTAATTAATATCCCTTATCAGACGAAAAAGGAAGTAAATTACTAATTTTTCAAATGCAGAGAGAACTAGGAGAAGCAAAACCTGTGGAGAAGCAATGGCTCCAGAGGTAATGGCAGCATCGACTTCCCTCAAAGTACTTCGCCAGTCACCGACTTTTCTGGCATCAGCACACCTGCTCAGATGCTTCTCCACTAACTGTAACTTTTGAAACTCAACAGGATCTGGTTGGTGACCTGAAAGACAAATGTGCTTCCTTGCATTTTCAACCTGTCCTAAACTGGTGTCATTCTTGGAGGAATTAGATTTCTTATTTGTTGTAATAAATGCTGAACAACATGAAAGTAAGAAAATCTAGAGCATAAAAGGAAACATGCCTAGGCAAATAAATACAGTAAAAATGGCTAATGTCGATCACAGAGCCATCGACAATTCATAATAACAATCAGCTATCTTAAATGCCTAGGCAAACGACAAGGTAAAAAACGACGAAAAAAAACTTATTTCGAACAATCAACACAAATTTAAATCGATGCCGGAACTAATTTCTAAGCCCACTCGAAACGAACACGTGAGACAGTCAATTATTAGGATCTAACACGTATCACTCAAAAAAACTTCCATCGCATTAATGTCAGAATCCTAATTCATAACTCCAAAACCATAATAACAATGACAAGCGTAAGGAACAAGATGAGGTCATCCAATCAACACTCAAATTTTATCATCAAAAGCTCACCTAAGGAACAAAGATCCCAACCGATGGTGTGCCTTCACGTACCCAGGCTCGAGCCTTATTGCCTCCTCACATTCTCTAACAGCCTCAACCAATCGCCTCAAACCCATCAATGCCGCTGCCCGATTGAAATGGTAGGCGGCATTAGCCGGAGAAATAGAAATTGCCTTGTCGTAAAAAGCCAAAGCTTCTGCAAAACGGCCATTCTTGTAGCTCTCATTCCCCATCTTCTTTAATTCTTCAGGATCACTATTATTATTACTACAAACCCCACTCGTCGTCCTTCTTCCCATATCCCCGCCAATCACGAGCCCTCTGGAGTAATTATTGGTGGGCCCATTATCAGTACCGGGCTTGGATGAAAGCCCGCCACCACGCATTATGCTGCCATGGCCGTAATTCAACGAGCCCGAACCAAGGACATCGGGCTTTGTGGCCCGGTTTGCTATGCAGGATTTAAGGACCCTGCCGGAAGGGCAGATGTTTCCGGTGGGGACCACGTTGGTAGGAGGGGAGCTGACGGAACCCGATCCGGTGAATAACATGTGGTGGGACCCACAGGAGCGGGACCTGGTGTGGCCCGGCCGGAAGCTCCGGGCAGCTGGCGACGGGGAACTCTCAACGGAAAGTTCGCCCGAGTGGCTGTTAGGGTCGGGACCGGATCTCCGGGGCAAATGCGAGTTGGGCACAGTAGAGGTCCGGCCCGTGACCGATCCGGATGAGCTGGAGCTGCTGCTGGTAGCGGTGACGGTGGTGGCCGCGGCGGTAGGAAGCCCGCCGGCGCTACGTGTTCGGAGCGGCGTTGCCGGCGAGAACAGATCGAGCTCCCGGAAGTCCGGCTTGTCGAGGCTGACGCCGCCGCCGTCCTTTTCTCCGCCGGCAAGAGTGTTCCTAAACCGATCCGAAAGCGCGTCCAGGGCTACTTCCGACATTGTTTTCGCCGAATGCGACGCCATTTTCAAACCACCAGATGCTCTAAACACCTCTGTAAGTCTCTCTCACTCACCTTCCTCTCCCGCCCGAGCTGAATTCTTCAAGACTAATAATATCTCAGCTATCTGGGCTACAAGAAAAGCGGAATAAATTGAAGGGGAGGAGAGATTGTGGCCTGTGGGGAAGGCATGAAGGGCTGCTTCGCAGGGGAAAAGGGAGAAAAGAAAAAAAAGAAAAAATCAATCTTTTTTGACTAACCCTTTTTAGAGAGAGAAAGGGAATGGGGTTTTTACAGAGAAGAAGAAGAAGAGAGAGAGAGGAAGAGCATCCACTCTCTCTATGGGCCTCAACAGCTCCATCTTCTTCACGAGTCAGAATATTTGTCACTCCTTTTTTACTGTTTCTTTTACTCCTCCACACTCCTTTTTTTCTCTATTATTATATTATTATTATTGCTGTTTATTAGTATTATTATTTTATTATTATTATTATTATTCTTATTATTATTTGCATTTTTTATTGGTTGTGGGGAGAGTGGTGGGGCCCACTAAACAGCTGGAAAAAGAGGAAATCTCCCTGGTTTATGACTTATTAGTTATGACTGGGCGGAGAGAGAGAGAGAGGAGACACATCATTATTTATTATTGTTGTTATTAAATTCCATTATGTTTATCTGTGTATGTACATGTTTTTATAGTTTTAAATAAACTGAATGAGATTTTATTTTTTGCCAAAAATATTGTGTGTATATTTTGATAATTTGTAATCTTTTATTTTACTTTTTCAATATGTTCTTATTTATCTTATGGATGTTATGTTTAGCAGAATCACAAAACTCATAATTTGTATTGTTTAGATGATTGTAGATCTATATTTGAATTAGTTATCAGTTATGAAATAAACAAGAAAAACATTTCTTTTGATTAAATTAAAATGCGAATTAATTGTTATTTGTTTTTTATCTGTCTCAAAATGAATAATTATCTCTCTAAATTATTGGTATTATATTTTTTTTTTTCGGATCGCCATCAATCTTTATCTATTTATTTAGTTATTGTATCAATTGTTTCCTCTTGATCTAAAATTGTAAATCCTTAAGAAGGGTGTATTCATTCATGGTTACTAAAAATATTTTGGGATTTTATGACTCCATTATATTTAACTCAAAATTTTTAAAATTGAAGGTCTTCAATTGATATTTTAAAGTTTAAAAAATTTATAATATTAAATATATTTATAACTGAAATTTATTTGAACTTTTTAAAATTTATTGAGATTTCACCTTAAACTTAAAATTTATAAAGATTTTAATAAAATTAAAAAATCTTACAAATTTTGAATTTAAAAAAAAAATGTCAAAATATCAATCGGATACTCAAATGAATACAATTCTAATAACTGATAATTTCCTCTCCGTCATAAAACCAATTCAAGCCGGCCGAGAAATATCAAACTATGACAAGGAAATTATTGAGACTTAAACATTAATTGATTCAATTCTTAACCACAATTATTTTAAAGAAAGAATATTTCTATAGGTCCTTGGTTATGAAAACTATAACATTCAAAAATAATAAAAAAGGCGGTAAAAAAGTTGCATGACAAAAGGACTCAACTACCCTTCAATCTCCGGCCGTTTTGTTGCTGGTTGTTTTCTCCGATAGCTTCACCGGAAGCACCCATCTCCAACCACCTGGCCAGTACACTCAAATTTTAACTTCATATTGTAAATAAAAATTCCTTAATTTTCAAAATATATTCCTATCCACTATTGAATCTATACTAATATAAAAAAGTTGTTGAAAAAATACATAAATAGTAACTTTAACTTTTAATTAAATATTTGACTTATTATTATAAGAAATATTTTTAAAAACACATGAGCTTAGGGAAAAAAAAAAGGAGCAAATCAATTTCATATACTGTTTTTTTAGGGGAAAACGGGTGCATATTTTAAAAATGGACGTTACCTTATCCTTTTTCATTTTTCTTAATCAACCACTTTTCCAATCATTTGGTGAATAAATTTCAAATTAATTTTCTTGGTAAAATTATCGACGCATCTTTTCCAATGGTTTGTTGAACGATCTCATTTTTCACACAACTTTGGCAAAATCTGATTCTCACTATACTTTCAAAATAATATACTTATCTATTACTATTACATAGAAAACTCGATTTTCAAAATTAGATCAGATTTTTATGAATAATTCCGATAAGATCTATTTAGTAACAACGGGTGAACATACCATGATAATCTGTATTTTTTGTAACATCCTATGCGTGTTTTCATAAAAAAATATTTAACAAAATTTGCAATTTAGGAGCAAATATTTTATTTTGAAACATCCATAACATATATTTTATGAGATTCAATTCAGGCAAATATAATATTTAATTTTAAGTAAGAATAATTTCAATTCAAATAACACATCAATACAGTCTAAACTGAAAATGTACAATAATATCAAAAATAATTTGATATGGAAACGCATCAATACAATAAAAATATAGAAAACTTGATCTTTATTTTACATGTCAATATATCATTCCAATATTCACCATAAAGTTAACGCGAATATAAGAAGATATTATCAAATCTATTATTTAATGAGAAATTTTAATTTATAAATAATAATGAATAATTCTTAGTCGTGCATCGCACGGGATTCATACTAGTTCTTACTAAAATCACACTGTTGATATTTATGATTTCTTAATACATATAAATGTACATAAATTATTACATGTATATTCCAATTACATATCACAATTGATAAACATATTTTGCTTCNCTTAATTTAAAGAAATAAGTTAATGCATTGATAATCAACCGTCTTATCTAAAAATAGATAATTCAATTAAGAGTGTTAGTAGAAGAATCTCCACGACTCTATCCTAACTCATTTATACTAGTCCATGTACTAATTATTACAAATAATAAAGAGATCTTGTAAGACTTCTACAAATACGTTTGTATATAACTTAATACGAGGGGTAAGGTTGATATACATAGCACTTAGGATATACAATTTAATGTGGTGGAAATATATGATAATGCTTATAGAAAATTTGAATATGGTATTTTTCTTTTATTTATTTATTTATTTTCTTTGTATTTTTATTGTTCAATTTTGAGTCAAATATTAAAATGTTCTATATTTTGAGAAAATTAAACAAATCTAATTGCTAGCAAAATTTGGAAGTACATATTTTTTTCTATTATATTGAACACGTGATATTTTTAAAAATTATATTATTTACCGCCTCCCCTAGTAAAATTTTCTGGATCCGTCCCTGGTGTCTATTATCTTATTGACATTTACTTATAAATTAATGTAGCAAGATCACAAATTTAGGAGATAAACATATTTGCTGGATAATCCAAATTGCCTACGACTATAATCAAACAATAGAATTGATGGCCTTTTGATGACTACTGGATTCTCATTTTTCTTACATAAAGTAGCTGGATAATTGATAAAACATTATTATTGGGATTATATTATACCATAATAGAACAACTTTTTTTTTTATTTCTTGGACTATATACATTATTGTATTACCAAAGAACAGATCACTCGTCTAAAGAGAAAAAGAGCCAACATTAAATTGAGGAATTATTTTATAATTATCTATCAGTAATCAATCTTCTTCATATGCACAAATTTAAAAAATATTATTAGTCATATGTATATAATATTATATTAATCATAAGTTATATAACCAAAATGTCACATTCAATAAATTTAGTAAATGGTAAAAATGAGCAATATAATTATATATGGATAGCTATATAAATTGCATTAAACATAATGAATAATGTTATTTTTACAAATATAAGAAGTTGTTAGAGCCTCACCAATGTGAGGCTAGAAGTGGCTCTTTGCGTTGAAGTAGAGATGTTTTCCTTTGGAGCGCATCGCCACAATCAAGTTGTAAATAGTGTTGTATCAGTTTTGGCGCAACACTGTAACTTTAGTGTTACAATTTTATTTTTTTTTTACGTGGTTTAATGTTATTTTTTTTTTTTATTTTATGTATTTTAGTGTAATATTTTGATAAATGTACACTACGAAATTCAATATACTCTTACTTACCTTTCAATACTTGTCCAATATATTTTAACATTTGTTTAATATATAAAAATTATACTTTTTAATGAATATAATATATGGTTTATGTTAAAAATTAACATTTTAATTAAATCTTGGTTAATATTTTTGTAAATATTTTGTTTTTTGTTTTAATAAATATATATGTAATTGTTATTATATCTAATTGTACTTTTGTTAGTTATACAATAATAATTCTAATTAAACCATATTTTGATATTAAACATAATTTATAATAATGAAAAAAATGAGGATATTCATATAGAGTAAAATGTAGCGTCAATAGTTGGAGACGAAACTTATTTTTTATTTTACTCTAGAGTAGAAAACATTACATGAAAGTAGAGATAAGGGTTGTAGATTGCATTAATGCTCAACTAATAATATTACCCAATACTTAAGTATTTGAGAAATTTAATAGAATAAGTATATATACCTCCCTATGTAAATGTAGAGTTTTCTGAACTTATGTGTCAACTTCTAGTGATTCGTAATCAAAACGTTTCGAAATGCGGTGCTTCGTATTTGTATATTGTATGTGCCAATTTATGGCGGTTCGTGTATTCTTGGACTTTTATCCATGTTTTTAATATTATAGAACACTTGATTAATTTAAAATATAGATATATTTTAAAAGTAAATTAACTTTCGAATTTGTTAATAGATTTACATATATGATATATCAAATTAACAATCTTTTGACAAAATTTGATTTGATATCTATATTGCATAAATAATTAAATATATATTTACCTTTATAATAAAAATTAGATTATCTATCAACATTAATTCAAAAATAATATCAACTCAATTATATATCATGAATTAGAAAAAAAAAATTAAATGCCATTTGAATGTGAATAATAATACTAATGTAGTTTCTGTTATTTTTAAATTAAATAAAAAAAAAAACACTTTTAATTTTATTTTATTTTTTATTTAGATATAATTTTTTTATTAGTAAAAGACTAAAATGTATTCATGATGATTGCCTGCAACTCGTCTAATTTGTGAGAAACATATGCAGAATCCATGATATAGATTTTATTCATTGCTTCATAATTAGGCAAGGAATTTTATTGTGGATTGGTCATATTTAAGCTCGTGCATTTGCAGATTATAAAACCTTACAAAATATAGTTTCATGATAAATTAACACAGAATCTCCTTATCAACTGATAAATGATTTCAAGTATTCTTTGTCCTGTTATATATTAAAGAGGTCAATAATAACACCGTATCTAGACAATAATGTGTGTGCCCACCGAATGATATCAGTTTGTATTTATCTTTTTTATCGTATTGGAGATTTTATTTCCCTTTCCATATCCGAACTAGAGTTGATCATATTTAGTTTACTGTCTGCTTGTTTGAAACACTCAAATAGTTAAGTGTAAAAACATTTAAACAACTAATTGTTTGATGTTAAATTAAAAATAAATTTATGGATAACCTAATTTGTGTTGGTATAAGTGTCATATAGACAATCTTTTTGAGAACATCTATTATTATATAAAAAGAATAACTTTTTTACAAATTTAGAAATTTTTTCCCGCCAAAATTATTAAATATATCCTACATATAGTAATTGTTGGACAAATCTGAATAGGCAAAAAAAATCGACTCATTAATTGTGTAAAAATTTGTTTCTCTTTGTCATGTTTTTTAGTTTATAAAAACCGTTGTTTGACAGTAAATATTTGTTTTTCTTTTTCCTAGTATAAATCTACACGACAAAATCCCATCGCATACATTTAAAAAATCTCATCCCTTATCTATACAGATTTGAAAAAATAAAATAAAATAGAAATCAATTCATAATTACTACTAGAAATCCATTATCTTTAAAAAGAAAAAATAAAATAAAATAGAAACCAATTAATAATTACTACTATAAATCCATCCATTATCTTTAAAAAGAAAAAATAAAATAAAATAGAAACCAATTCATAATTACTACTATAAATCCATTATCTACTTTAAGAAGATGAAAATCTTTAAAAAGAAAAAATAAAATAAAATAGAAACCAATTCATAATTACTACTAGAAATCCATTATCTACTTTAAGAAGCTAATTTTCATCGGTCTAATTACTAATATTTTTACAAATATTATAAGCTAACCATACAAAAAAGTATAATAATAATTTTGAAATGATGTGTAATCAATTTTTTTTATATTCTCTTATACAAAATAATTTTACATTGTTTGACCCCGAATCTTTAATTTATAATAATTAAGTATTGTTTATCCTCCTCTTTAATTTGTAATTATTTTTTTTTTCCTCATTAAATAGGATCAATAGTAGTTTTCACTTCCGCTATTGAGTGACTCAAACTCGAGGTCTATTTATAATATTGTTAATTTAATATTGTTCTCGTGCATCGCACGGGATACACACTAGTATATACATGATCACAGTAATAATTATATTGAATTATAATTATGGTATTGCAATTAATTAAATAATTATTTGATTGTTTTTAATTTATTAATTAATTGTTCTCTTGAGTTAATATTGTCATTAATAGAGTGAGATGTTAATTGATAAAGTATAACTCTCAAATCGCCTCAATCGATGATGATCATTAAGAAAGGGATACTAAAGATACGTGATAAACTGACATGTGGTCTGCATCATATTTTTGGAGAATATAGCATGTCTCACCATTGTGAATAATTGCTAATTTGTTATTCATGATGGACACATGGATACTTTGGAGAGTATTAGCATACTCTACCGATAAACTATTTATTTATGTGTCTATGGGAGTATCAGTGTGTGGAATGATGTAATAGTATTTTGACTTGAGGTCAATACGCAATTCATGTATAGAGTGATTTACTTACACCTAATCCAACGCTTACGCCCTTATGGGTAGATACGGGTTTGTGTTGGGTTGGTCACGATATACATGGAATTGGTAGTTGAGCCAAGATAGGATTCATTCCTCGAATATAGTTTCGAGGAAACATTCGTTTTCCATATACTGGGTTGATAAAGTCATTGACCAATGCACGTGATTATATTTGAAATAGTATTAAAAAAATATAATTAATTAAAACCAACTAGTAAGATGAGATAAAATGATTAAGCTGTTTGGGTAGACACACGTTCAAGTCCTAAGCTTAATCGAGTGATTCGTGAATGAAGAGACCGTATCAATAATGAATTCTACACTAAAGGTCTGTTTGTTTTGTCTATGTAAACGTACTTTATATTTTGAGTTCGCCCTTCGACGCAGTCTAGGAGTTTCGTAAAGATCATAAGTTAGATTTATGTCAATATATGAAGGCCTATAATTAGGTCACACAATATGCAATCAATTTTCCCCCTAAGAGTGAATCGGGAGTGTTAAATAATCAATTAGATTGAAATATTTATTTTTGAATAATGAGAATATTTTTTATTAGATAGAAAATATTTAATGAAGTAAAATTGGACTTATACTTAATTAAATCATTAATTGGATTAAGTCGAATCACCTATTGGGCTATAGGTTATCTTAAAGCCCATATAATTAGGTTTAACCTAATTATAAATAGGTGATTATCTCTTCATCAGATCAGAGAGAAGAAGAGATGCACTGTAAGAATAGAACACTCTCTTACTTTCTGACTGAGGATTCCTAGCGTCTTCGCTGAAAATGATTCATTGCGTTGGATCGTGTACCAGAATCTGGATTGCGTGTATACCATAGTTGAAGGCAAAGCTTACGAACAACTGTAAGTTTTCATTTATCATCTGATCTAGGATCAATCGAATAGCTACAGTCGGACCTTTCTTGTTGGTAAGAAAATCACTAAAATTCCGCTGCGTGTGTGATTGATTCGTACGTCTAAAATCCAACAATTTGGTTGTCCAAATCCAATTTTATAAGTAGTGGAGATTTTGAAAAAGTTCATTTTACACAAATTCATTGAAGAAACAAACTTTGTAATTCTTTATTTTTTTTATGAGCGAGATTAAGGCTTGATCAGTCACATCCTAATAAAAATACATATTTGTCCTATAAAATGTCATATTTTTATTGATGTCGTGCTTTAAAGCATACTATTTCAATTTAAAAATATACATATATATAAAAAACATATATTTATAGGTCAACCTAACACCAGTGTTACTAGTACAAAATTGCTATCAGACAAACAATTTATTTCAATCAATCCTTGGTGCCTGGTGGAATATGTACTTTAAGTAATATTGTTTTTTAATTAAATATATCTTGATGGCTTTAATTATGATTCATGGATGAGTTATCAGTACCACAATGCTATTTTTGAACTGTAGGAAGAGGTAGCTATTATCTAACTATAATGTTGATTAATGAATCTAAAAAAATTCAAGAACATTACACACGAATAATAATCTTGAAAAATTAGATGTTAATACATCAGATTTTATGTTTTGGTCCCGTGTTTAAATAGTTATTGACCTGTGTTTTTGTCAATCGGATGTGTCACGAGTATAGCCATAAAGCATCTAATTCTTATTAATTACCTCCCATTTTGCCCGTGAGGCTTTATACTATTCATGGCACAACTTACTTTTTAATTTTTTTAAATTTATATATTTTCATGAACAATAAAGTGCTATCATTATAAAAACTTGGGAAATCAGTGGCCAATTAATAGTACTCTAGAGGTGATGGGAGATGGTTTGGCACGTAAGAATACCTAATTGAATGAAAGGTAATAAAAAAATTGATGTTTTACCTAAGTAGTAATTTACCAAGATAATCTTGACAAAAAGTTGTGAAATCAATATAAAAAAAATGAAAGCAATGCATAATAAATTAAGAAAAATAATAAAAAAAAAAAGTATAATAAGGAATAAAAATCATCTTATTTCAACAAAATACTGTTATTCCAAAAAAAAAAAATATGTCAGTATTTGTTGTATATAGTGAGATTCAGGTCCCATGTAAGTATGTACTTTAAATACATTGACCAAACAGATAGTAAATGATTTAGTCTAAGCTAAAGTTAAAGTTTGGGAAAAAGATGTTTCCCCAAAGAAGAAAAAGAGAAGTTGCCAAAAAGATGAAGAGAAAACATTGATTTTCAGGACAGACAGTACTTGACTGTACGAGCAATGGGCCAGGTAGACAAGAAGGGCCCAATATAATTTGGATAATTACTAACTGGGCCTACTGTGTAAAACTTGTTTGACCAAGCAAAGCCCAATTCCAGACACTAGGATGCCTGATGTGGTCTTTGTAGATTGTAATTACTACTGTTATTGTCACATTGTTATAGGAAAAAATTAAGAAAAACAAAGCATTAGGTCAATTTTATTTTATTTTTTATTGTTAAAGAATGAGAGCGAAATTTATTCCGTAATTGAAGATTTTGGTTCACTCAGATCTATGGGTTCAAGCTTCTATTGACTCATATTCTCACCAAAGAAAGAAGAAAATCGTGCTTTAGGCTTAAGCATATCTTTCTATATTTTTGTTCACAAGATTATGTTGGCGGTGGTGAGACAGTTCAATTGAGAACAAGTGTAACAAGAAAAAGAAAACCTTTGCGAGGGAGACATTTCAAGGACAAAGGGAATTAATTCACTATAATAAGGAATATTTTATGTTATCAAGCCAAAACTGACTTTTGCTAGTTAAAGTCATTAAGAAAAAAGGATGGACTCATCAATCGGTTCATATTGTGTCATTGGTATCATGGGCCTCATCAATGATGCATCATATATTGGAGTAGGTAAGCCCAGTATGCAAAAGCCCATTTTGAATTCGAGTGAATCTAGTGGCGATTGGATATGGATTAAATCAGTTATGATCTAACTACGTGAGTTAAAATGAGTTATTTTGAATAAAGTATATTCAAAATGAAATAATATTTAACATAAATGTAATGATTAAAGTTAATATAATGTAAAAGTAATAGAAAGATTATAAGAAGTGATAGATAACTAAGTTATGTGAGTGGATAAATAATGAATTAAAGTTGATGCGATGTGTGAAAATGATTAATTGATATTATTTAATTATATTTATAAAAAAGTATGAGAGTTAGGTTGAGTTGAACTTTGAATTAGATGATTATATATAAAACGACAACCGATTATAACCGATTGAATTGGATCATAACTCATATCCATTCACGCTTGAGTCAATAAATGGAACTTCAGTAAGGACTAAGGAATACATGAATTAAAAAATTGACGAACCTTCATTAGAAATCAATGGAGCTTCAGTAAGGACTAATTTGTATACAAATATATCCGCTCAAAATGAATATTTTTGGTAACTATAATTAATTTTGAAAAAAAGTAGTATATGTAATTGTTAGTGGAATTTTAATTTTATATTACAATAATATTTAAAAATAAAATAATTAGAATTGATTTGATGTAAAAGTAAGAGGAGATGATGTGAAATAATAGTTTGAGGGTAATAAAGTTGAATAAATTTTGAGTATGAATTGAGTTTTTTTAATATACAAAAGCACCCTAAAAGTACATCAATTTAAAAATTGAAGAACCTTCATTAGAAATTGATGAATATTCAATTAACATACAATAAATCGATGTTTTAAATAATCGTATCCGAAAATTTCAGTTTCGTACTCCAATTATACTAATTTTTCACTTTCATTATCCCATGTATTTATCTAATTAATTTCGGTACCATAAATTTCGACTGTTAATCAATTTTAGTCCAACCCCTTAACTATTCCATTAAGTTTTAACAGAAATGTTACAAATATTCATTTTAATTAATTAAAAACTTAATAAAATAATAAAAATATTTAATTAATAATTAACAAATTAAAAATTATTATAATAATACTAATTAAACACTAATCACTCATCTTCTCCGACTATCTCTCCGGCCACCTCAACCACCACCCGCCTCCGAACGAGGACCGCCGCCAACCGCCATGTCTGCGGCCCGCCACCAACCCCATTGCCACGGAATTTTTCTAGAAAATTGCGCATTAAAGTTTATTCAAATGATATACGAGATCCAACCGTTGGATATTTATGTGCAATATATGAGATCCACTGTCTAGAGGAATTCAACGGTATTTCTCGATTTTTTATCGAATCCTAAAACCGCCAATAAAGCGCCCAAAATTTTCCGACGCGCGGACGCGACATCAAGCATCGAAACTTCAATTCCTATCTCTTCGAACATCCAAAATTGATAGATGATATATTGTTTTGTACATTTGTTCACGGGAAACAATAGCCCTTTATCCATTTCAAGTTTTAGTTTCATATATTTAGTGAATTTGAGCTACAAACCGTGCGGTTTCTTTTCCAAATTTTCAATCATACAATTTGGTTTCCCAGAGCCTCAGTTGTCCAAAATTGACATGTGAACTCTCATATTATTCCTCTCTTCACCATCTACAATAGCCCTTTATCATTTACAAGTTTTAAGTTCATCTATGGTGTGAAATTGAGCAAAAACATACCTATTTATTTCAGTTATCAATTTTTTTCTCCAAAAGATAAAATTCACCTAGGTTCGATTGTCTAAAATTTATAAACTCTAAATTTATTTCCCGTTTCATGGGCTACAATAACTCTCTATCAACTTTTATTTTTGAGTTATAGTTAATTTAATTTTTATTTTCTATTCTCTTTTTCATTTTCCATCTTATTTTTCTTATTTTCCGGCGAGTTTGAACAGTTCCAGCGTGCGCAACGGGAAATTCCCTGCACCATTAATTTTTTACCGAACTTTTTTTTTTGGCACTATTTTTTACGGAATTTTAATGGTTCAGATTGAAACTAATTAATTGTAGAAACTTTGGGTACCAAAATTGATTAAGTGAATACATAGGGTATTAAAAGTGAAAAACATGTATAGTTAAGGTACCAAAATTGAATTTGTGCCTAGTCGTATTATACTAACCGATAATATCAGTAATACCATATATTAATGGCAAAAATACACATCCACGTGTTAAACCCACAGCAAGACCAATTAAACGAGATTAAAGTTTTAAACGCAGATTTGAGGCCGCATAAAAGTTAATGTCCAAAATTACGAAACTAAAACAGAAGGAAAGAAAATCGCTGCTCAGCTGATTCTCACCGATATCAGCTCGCGATTTTTTGGAATAAAAGAGATGCAACTAATAAGGAAGATTCCAAAACAGAAAAAATTACCTCTCTGGTATGGAAATGCGGAAATCGTGTCGAGAGGGAGTTTTCTGAATCTCGAGCTCGCAAACACTGTCATTCAAATCTCAAGTCGACATCGATCTGGGAGATTAAAGGTATATTTCGAATATTTTTCGTCTGATTTGAGGTAGCCAATGCTTTTTTCGTTGAACAGAATCTTTTTTTTTTTTTTTTTTGTACTAATTGAGGTTTTTTGTGTTGTAGTTTGCAGCAAAATGTCTCCAATTATGGTGTTTTTGCACTACAATGGGGAGTGGTGTAACAACACTTACATTGATTTCGAAGTTGGTGGAATTTCGGTGAATCAGACTACTTGTTTCAGAGATTTCACAAAGCAAGTTGGAGATCTACTGAAGATAAACCAAATGGAATCAATATTGAGTTTTAAGTATCAGGTACGAGATGGATATCCAGCAATTAAAATTGATGATGATCAAAGCCTTGGATTCTACATGGATTTGAAGTCAATGGAGGCTGATTACACTAAGTTTCCAGTATGTGTGATTAAGGAACAGAAAAATGCTTTGGTACCAGTTCCACTCCTCATCAATGCCGGTCCCAATGAAGTTGCATGGAATGAGTGTATTGTTGCTGCTTCAGACTTTGATCAGTTTGACTATGGGGCTTCAAACTCAATGAATTTTATGGATTTTGCAAGGGAAGCTGCCGAAGCCATGTCATTAGCTGCATCAAGTGTTGAAGAACAACAGACCACATATGGAGTTGTTGATTCAACATCAGGTAATGCGGTCGAAGTGATGCACAATCCATCAGTCGGACATTCTTTTCCCAGCAAAACAAGTCTGCAGAAAATGCTTGCGATATATGCAATCAAAAACCAGTTCCAATTCAAGGTAGAAAAATCGTGTCCTAAACAGTACTTCGTAAAGTGTGTATGGGATGGGTGCAACTGGTTCATTAAATCATCTAGAGTAAGACAGTCGAGTATGTTCAAAATCCGGGAAATGGTGAATGATCACAATTGTCCGTTTGAGGTCAGAACAAACAACCAACGACAAGCCACGTCAACACTTGTTAGTGAATGCATAAAGGGGAAATTCACAAACGTGAATACAAAATACAACCCTGGAGAAATTATACACGATATGAAGTTGACATATGGTATCGATTTATCATACAAAAAGGCATGGAGATCAAAGCGCAAGGCTCTAGACGAGGTACAGGGAAAACCGGATGAGTCATACGAATACATTAATGAATACCTCCAAAAGCTCTGTCACTCGAATCCCGGAAGCATTGTGAATCTATGTACTACTGAAGATAAACATTTCATGTACCTGTTCATGTCTCTAAATGCTTCGATCAAGGGTTGGCCACATTGTAGGCCTATCATTGTGGTTGATGGAACGTTTCTGAAGTCTACATACGGGGGGGTTTTACTCACAGCATGTACGCAAGATGCAAATTCGCACGTACTCCCACTAGCTTTCTGCGTCGTGGACTCGGAAAACAATGAGTCATACTCTTGGTTTTTCAGCAAGTTGAAATCTGCCCTACCTGAGAGAGAGGGATTATGCATCGTTTCAGACGAACATTACAGCATTAAATACGGCATATCAAAGGTAATTATGAAAAACACCAGTATAGTTCTTCTTTTTATGGATGACCTGCAAGATAATATAAAATTAGTGTTCTTTTGAATGATTATGTTCTGTACTTTATAAAATTATTTTATATTTCACTTTACTATAGGTATATCCAGAAGCTTCACATTGTTTGTGCACTTACCATATCGCCAACAATTTGAGGAAGCACTTCAGAATGGAAACAACGGCAGTTAAGAATGCATTTATTGGAGCCTCTAGAGCATATACAAAGGAAGAGTTCAACAAGTACATGGTGGAACTGAAGAAGTTGGATCCAAGGGTACCAACACATCTTGAAACTATAGGCTTTCACAAATGGGCTCGTATCCACTGTCAAGAAAATAGATACTTCACAATGACGTCAAACGCAGCAGAAACTATAAACTCGGCTACAAAAGTGGTGCGTGAATTACCTATAACAACGTTGCTTGAATCTTTGAGATCAATACAACAAAAATGGAACGTGGCGAATCGAGAGGAGGCGAAGTGTATGTTTACTATCCTGACAAAAAAAGCAAACAATATCATTGAAGAAAATTACAAAGTGGCTTCCCGTTTGTTTGTAAGTTTATATTATGTTTATATTGAAATAATTTAATAGAATAAGTATTCTGTATGAAACTAAATTTGTGGATGAAACTAAATTTGTGTATATGATGACAGGTCCAGAAGGCAAGCGATCAAGTTTATAAGGTGTATAACGATGTGTATTCACATGTCGTCAATTTGGATGCCAAGACGTGCACTTGCAATCGATTTCAAATGGATGAGATACCATGTCCACATGCCATACGTGTCATCCGGTCTTTACATATTGATCCAGTGCCATTTTGCTCTGATTACTACAAGACGGCAAACTTTTTGGAGACGTATGCTGAAGCAGTTTATCCTATCGAAGGTTCGCAAACATTTGATGCTGTGGACAATAAAAAACAGAGAATGGTGCAACCACCTATAGGCAGAGCGAAATCGGGGCGTAGGCGAAACGAACGATACAAGTCTGCATTTGAGCCTCCTAAAAAGAACAAGTGTGGAAAATGCGACGAGAGGGGCCATAATGTAAAGACCTGCCCAAATCCTGCAAAAATTAGAGGAGATAACCATTGTTGAAGTTGCAGGTTTTATTTTTCAATTATTTTCAAAGTTGATGCTCTGTTGATCTAATTACAAACTGTGAATATTTTTTGAGTGCAACAGATTTGATATATTGGTTTTTATATAGGTTGCGATTGGTCCTTGACATTGTGTTATATTGGTGGTATCGATTTTTAAACTACATTTTGAAATCGGTATGTATGTGGAGTAGTAGTTTGATATTTTGATATTAGTGTAATTGTGTATAGATTTGTATGTAATTTGATTGTTAAGATACTGTTTAGATTACCCAAAGAGAAACTCAGAAAATACAAAAAGTAAACACCAAATGGACACATGAGATTCTGATAGCAACAACCATGAAAAATCCAAAAAATAATGCAAGAACAACATCAAAACGTGCCAAAAATATTGTCAATTCAAACAACTACTAAAAATAAACCATTTATTCATAATAAAACCATCATCTTTTTCACAAAATATAAAATAGTTTAGAAATTCCACAAATAAACACATAAATTACACAAGTACAAAAAATATTGGGACCTGATAGTCATTGATAGACATGAAAAATATTACAAGTAAAATACAGAAATACTACAAATATTCCTTAAAACAACATATGAATTGCAGAAAAATGTAATACAATACATAAAAACAACAAGAAATAAACCTGATAACATACAATCAGTCAAAACATGTCCAACATATTCCATAACACACCATGCCCAAAAAGGAGAAACGCCAGAGTTTAGTTTGTCTACATAGTCGGACAAAAATACATGATAGAAAACAATGTCAACCAACATCACTAAACAACATCAAAATTCCTAATGCTAATTAGTAGGGGGAACTACTAGCGAACTTCGATAATTTGCCGGCAACGGACCCGGCGAATCATCATCACTCTCGGATTCTTTTTCCTGCTTCATTTTTCCATGTGTGTACAATAGGTATGCAAACCTTGACCGCTCAACATCAATGTCAAAGGTATCAGGATTGATGGGCTCATTAGAAACAAAATACTCCGCAAAAGCAGCAACAAATGCACCACAATCACTGGCAAGAATGTAAACAAGAAATATAGAAAAAATGTAATTAATAGTTAAATAAAAAAGAACATATCAAAGTTGTAAACTAAATTAAAATACAACTTACCAGCATTGCTGCCGGGGCAAATCTTCCACGAAAATGACATCAAGAGGATCATTCTCTGCCTTGCCCGAGTAGGGACCAATGTTTGTTTTGATGTCAGCACGTCTAGAGACAAAGTGTACCAAATCAAGAAATATGGGTATCAATATGGAATATCGTTTAACACTCTCTAGCACAACCTGGTCAAAATCAGTCGATCGATAGGAGTTATAAATCATCAACGTCCTAGTTGCGAACGACAACCTCCCTAATATCCAATGGCCTACGCCTTGCAATTCAACATGAATCGGAAAGAGTACGTGATCAACATTGAGCCATGACTGCCCACAGATAATTTTGAAGCCAAACATGTAGTCGACAATGACACTATTGATCGTACAAATCCGGGGGTCACATGAGTTAACAATGTACAAAGAATATAGTGACTTCATTTGTTGGTCGAAAAAATTATCAGTGGTAGTAAATTTCTGAGACGGTTCAAGCGCATACAGTCCAATCTTTCGGATGTAGTAGAACAAAACATCAATATGCTGAAAAATAAATATTTAAAAATTAGTATGCGAAAAAAGAAAAAAGGATGAAGACCATCACAGTAAAATGATACTTACACTACCGTCAAGGAAACAGTCGGATTCATACAAGGTGTAGAACCAATTCTTATCAGAAATCACGTCAACGTTAAAATCAAATGGGGGGCTTAAGGTTGTATGCTTCTTGTCATAGAACAAAAACCTTTCAGAAGATGAATTAAATTTAAAATAAGAAAAATGAACAAATGAAGAAATGTAATAAAAACAACAAAATGAAAGTACATACCCTTCATTTTTCTTACGCCGCTTCTTAAGCTTACCCACCTTGAGCCACTTAAATAAATCATCAGTTACATCAAAACGTATCGTGTCCCAAAAATCGGTGTCGAAAGGGCATGACTTACAAATAACTGGTCCCTTTTTTACACGTTTGCTTTTCTCAAATGGAATGTCGACTACCGGCACTTGATCATCCGCATTCTGGTTAACCTGTGAATAAACTTTTTTGGTTTATTTTTAGGACATCGAACGGTAAGATAAACTGTGAATAAACTATTTGATTTCAATTCAAGGAAAACATGAGGTTTATTTTTAGGACATCGAACGGTACGATAATCTGTGAATAAACTTTTTGATTTCAGTTCAAGGAAAACATGAGGTTTATTTTTAGGACATCGAACAGTAAGATAAACTGTGAATAAACTATTTGATTTCAATTCAAGGAAAACATGAGGTTTATTTTTAGGACATCGAATGGTACGATAAACTGTGAATAAACTTTTTGATTTCAATTCAAGGAAAACATGAGGTTTATTTTTAGGACATCGAACGGTAAGATAAACTGTGAATTTGAAACCTTATGCACATCCATTGCACCAACACCAACCAGATAAATTGAATATATAAACCTACACACACACACACACGCATTTGTTCAAATACTTTAATCATTAACAAATGACTATAACCACAGATAAACCACAGATAAACCAACAAAAAACAATATGCATAAACAAGGATTACTGATTTGTTGGCAGTTTGCATGCTTTTCAATTTCCCCTCGGTCGTCCTATCAATCTCATCAATCATTTCTGTAGTCCAAAGAGGGAAACCATCATCATCAAAATCTTCATTACGTTCACCACTCCCTTGTACAAACTGAAAACATATCAATTAAACAAAAAAAGGATTACTGATTTTAAAGGTAGACAAAGCTGTGATCATAGAAACAAAATCGAATATAGACTCACAACTCCACCATCAACTTCCTTGTGGATCCCAACGTTCTCTTGTTGACGACTACTTCCTGGAACATCGTTGGACTTAGCACCCTCTCCACCATTTAATCCCTTAAAAAGTAAACATAGTTAACTTAGATAAAAAATAAATTATGAAAACACAAATGATACATAAATACATTTAACTTAGATGTGTTTTGTTAATAAGGAAAAATGGTAGATTGAGCATAAACCGTTTGAGGAATATCTTGGTTATCCACATCATGGGGGAGGTCTTGTTGTTTACCACTTTCTTCATGCTGATACATAGTTAAGTGAAATATTAAAAAAACGAAACACATGTATATATATGTAAAAGTAAACCAACAATAAACCAATTATAAACTTACCAGCTTTGTTTCTTTAAGACTGAGGATCTCATGCATCACTTTAGTCGAAAAGTCGGTAAACAACTTCTTCAGATCATCAACATCATTCTTGAATAACTTTTTCAAATCATCCAAATCATCCATAATCTTCACTTGCTTTGAAGACAGCTCGTCTAAACGTTGTATAATAGGAGACTCGGTTGGACCGGGAACAGGGAATGTATGAGAACTTTTAGTTTCATTACGGAAGAACTCGTTCCTTTCGACAAAAAACCCGTCCAGCTGAAGCGTCATCTTCTCCGATTCGGTGGGAGTTATATTTTTGAACTGAATGGATAAATACCCATAAAAAAATAAAACAACTTAGAGCAATGTTGTGAAAAGATAACTTAATAATAAAATATTATAAAAAGGGGACTAAGAGAAACCTTATCTGATGGCAAGGTCAAGAAAACCCTCTCGATGAATCGTCTACCACGTGTCACATGTACCTCCCAATTTAACATCCGTGGTACATTAGAAACTGCAAGACGAGTACATATGACTCCATCTGTGCTATCACACACCTCATAAAACCACAACTGGAGTGATAGAATAAACCCTCGTATCCTATAGACATATACTCTTTTTTCAGTGCCATCTAATTGCTGCAGCAAAGTCTCCTTGTTACGAGATGACATCTTTAGATAATCAATGGTGTAGTCGTACACCTCTTTACCCCACGGATAATTATCACAGTCTTGGCTATCAAGAATATCTAACAAACACCTATCAAACAAAAGATTATCCTGAGCCCCCATGAGAAAATTTGCGAGCAAGTGAAGCTTGGCAAGTTTGATTGCATCATGGTCGTTTATCCACGCTCTGTTAAGAAACTGCCCTTTAATAGAATGACGGGACAAACCAACATTGGCAAAATATCTATCAAAAAGACCATCAGGGACAGGAGGAAAACAAAGTTTTTTACACGAGCCATTGCATTTCAGACCACTTATCACAGCGAACTCCTCGACCCCAAATCTCATGATCTTCCCACCAAAGTCAAACCACAGTTCATCCAACCTCGGCTGGTGTACTTCTCGTAATGAAATCAAATTGAGAAGTTGGTTCTGAACCTTACAATGAGGTAGGTCAATAAATTTACCAAAAGCAGAATTTCTAAACATCTCCAATTGATCATTCGACAACAGACGCTTAATGTCAGCAATAGGCGTGGTAGAACGACTGTTATCATTGCTGTTGATTATCTTCACGGTCAATGCTCTTGAGTTGGGAACAATCAATTCCCAATCCTAATAAAAACAACAAACAATTGATACCGACAATAACACTAAAACATATAGGCTAGATCTAACTAGTTTATACAGACATAAAGATTTGTACCTACAATGACATTCTTTGCTTGTCAACATGCATAGCAACAATTTTAGTGATAATCAACAAACAACATGTATAGCAATAATTTTAGTGAGAATAAACAAACATATGAAATAACAAAAAATTGGACAAACTTAAACATAAATTATAAGAACACAGATAGTAGGAAAACATACTTCTAAAGGAAAAAAATACCTTGTGTTCTCTTTGTGGTTTATTCCTGACATCTTCATCGTCAAGCTCGGAACAAATCGATTTATGCCTATGTGTGTTGCCCTTGGACCTCCTCGGTACTGATTTGCTAGCCTCAGAGCCATCCTCACTTTCTTCTTCGTCCAAAGAAATGCATTGTTCAACTTCAAAATCAGAATCGATGTCTTCTGGATATTTAACCTTCCTCTTCCCCTTAGCATCGCCCTTGACCTCCATTGGATTATTTTGAGAAAATCGTTTCTTCTGAGCACTAGAACGAGTAATCGGGCGTCTGATATGCGATTGATCTTCCACAAATGACTTTCTCTCCTTTATAACAACGCCTTGGGTCTGCTGATTCTTCTTGGCAAACGGAATTTTCTTTTGAACGAGCCTTCGACGCTCGGGAACTGCAACCTTGGGATGCTTTTGCTCCATAGCTCCTCTGCCTTCAGATGAAGTATCAGAGACATAGTTTTCGTCCTTCTCTCTCGCCATCTAGATCGAGATTTGTTTCCAGAACTTTGCTTTGAACATATTAGGGTAGGATCTGAAGAAAAGGTAATTATCAACTCCACTGCAATTTTTTGATATGCGTGTGTGCAGGTTGCGTGTTTTGGTGGAGGAGATAATTTCAGAATCTCAATTAATGATAAAGTTACCGTTTTTTATCCAGCTAATTAATGATTAATTAGAGGTGGGAAAGTGGGATTGAATTTTTGCATAATTTCGTAATTGGGCCTTTAAAAAATCAGATGTGCGAAACATTTTAAAATCTCGTATAATGGGCTTCATAAAAACCTGAGCTCGTGCGCAGGGTAATTTTTTCTATATTAATGGTGCGACCATATGATAATCATTTAAACTAATATTCATTCATGTGCACATGCATATATATATATATATAAATAAAATATTATAAGTTATATGTATGCATATAGTACTAAAATTAAAAGTAATATAATGGTATTATATTTAAAAAATTAAATACAAGTAAAAATAAACAGTACAAAATTATTTAACTGCATATGAATCACTATATGAATTGGATAAAATGTAATGAATAATGAGTTTTTTCCTTTTTATAATTTTGAGGGATCATAATCAATAATTAATTAGCTGAAAAAAATTAAAATAATTATTATAGCAATTGCTTATGTGAATTTAAGTTGTTCAACTGTAACAGTAAAATCAATTAGTTTACTTAAAATAAAAACAATCTCGCATGTGATAAACATATATAATATTGATGTAGAATAAACAAACTGAAGAAAAAGTTTTACAATATACATATTTTTATGCTTATATAACTTTCATGTGTCATTTAGTGTAAAATATAATTAGTTAGTTTTAATAATAACTATTATATGATAGAATAAAAAAAAAAAAAATACTCAACTAATATAAAATGTAACGGTTTGTTGTCATAATTACCCCAAAAAAGAGCGGAAAACGATTTTTTTTTGCATTAAATTTATATCGTTTTTGTCAAAATATCAATTTATAATACGTTGTTATTTCACTTTTAATCAATTTAAATATTACTTAAAGTTGGTTTATATATTGTTTATATTAAATAATAAATTTAATTAATAATTATCAAAAGAATTAACATATGCTGTAAAAAATCGGTTGGACTTTACAATTTCTAGTACGATATTTGAAACACTGCAGGAAAGTGAGCATATATATTAAATCTATATATATTGAAAAAGAGAGGTAGATAAATCAAATGAGGAAAGTTTTAAAAAAACTTGCAGTCAATCAATTTGACCTACTTAATATGGTAACCATTTTAAACATCTTAAAACAATATTGATTTTCGATTTTTTTTTTTTTGACCGTAAAAAATCTGATTTTTATGAAATCAATCTATTTTTTATGAAATCAAATGTGAGGATTTTTAGGAAATCTGTTCCCATGATATCTTATCAATTCTTAACAATCCTTATTTTTACGTGAAGATAAATGTATATTACAATCTTATCAAAATCAATTTAATATCTTATTAAAATCACTCCTTCATTATCGCTGGAAACTTAACTTACCGATCAAAATCACAATCACATCCAAACAAATTCTAGCACTCTCAAAATTAGATCTAAACAATTCAGATCCAAATTAATTATCCCAAAATCATATCCAAACCAATTGGCTTAACATGAGAAGGGAACGACAAAGCTCCATCGAGTCTTCTCCATAGTCGATGAACGGCCGGGAGGAGCTTAGCGACTCGCTAGAGAATCTCGGGATCTGCGTGCCGGAGGAGAAGTGTTGCGGGCGATTATCGGGAAGACTGACGCCGACGGCATTGCCTAGGTGGACGTCGAGGAGTTTGGCGCACTGGACGCGGCGACAATGGAAGACGGCGGAGGCGACGAGGGTGAGGGTGACATCGGTGAAGAGGACGTGCGTGAGGCGTTTAGAGTTTTCGATCGGGACGGGGCGGGTTAATCACGGCGCTGAGGTTAGTGTTGGCGGTGCTAGGGTTGAATAGGTGAAGACGTCTGAGGATTATCGGAGTATGATCATTACGGGCAACTCTAATTTGCAGCCTTGTGGTGGGAATGTGAGGAAGGAACGAATGGAGTCTCAGTTTTGCAAGTATAGTGATGTGGGCCCAAAGGTTCTCCACGGAATCCCAAACCCCTTGTCTGATTAGAGAAAACACGGAAAACGAGTTTTGCAATGTGACTGAGAAAGGAAATGAGTATTACAGTTCAGGAGAAAGGGGGATGTCCAGACAGATTGTAAAAGGTTAGACTTGGAATAGATGCAAAAGTTGCTCTTGAGGTTTTGAGACTTTTTTTCTTTCTTTTTCTGGAAAAAAAAAAAAAAAAAAAAAAAAAAAAAAAAAACATGTCTCTCATAAGGTACTGCAAACACCTGCTCGAGGTTCGCCTTTTTTCAACATATTCTCACGATTAAGGATGTGTAGTTTGTGGTGCAGAAATTATCAAAATGTGTTAGACTAAATGTTAGGGGCATCTCTTGTGAGTATCCCCATTTGCATCGTAGAAGCAAAAAAAATTGTTTGTGTGTGATTTTGGTGCTGATATTATGTGTTTTGAAGAAGGTATGTGGCAGTATTCATCCGCTTTTGGGTTCTGTTTCGAGTGCCTTCTTCTTCGCCCTTTGTGTGTATCTTTATTATGCTATCTTTTATTAAAAAAAATTGGCGTTTTCTGTTTCAAGAATCGGGCCATACTGGCGCTCGGGCTTCGAAGGTCTGGATCCACTCCAATGTTCCGTTGTTTGATTATGAAGGGTTTGTTCTCAGTTATTCTTCTGTTCGTTTATTTTGTGATATTTCAGGAAAGATGTAAAGAATGCCTCTGTATGAAGAGTATGGAGGCCTGCGCAGGTATGCCTGGATTTTTTTTTCTTTTACGGGGATGTTAGACTCAAAGGGTGAAATTATTTAGAGATGAGACTAACACGAAATCTTTCCATGGCCCGTTGGTCAGCACTCACCACCTTATTTTCTCCCAAATTTCACATTTATTAGTGCCACGTTTTCTGATTTCCCATTGCTATTTGGAAGGACAACTCCTCCATTTCCTTGGAAAAGGAACTGATAAAAACCTCAAATCTCCATTCTTAAATTTATAATATTTTTACATCATCCTCTCTCTTATTTCTACAATTTCACGTGAAAGTTGTAATCGTTTTTTTGAAATATAATTAGAGAGTGGAATGGTCTTTCTTTTACCTATTTTTTTTAAATATACAGATCCACAGGCAGCTCTTCGTGTTTTAGGAGCTTTAGGTATGTTTTTTGATTTTGGACTGTTAAGTGTTATGGAACTGTAAGTTCAAGTTACATCTTACGGCATTTACTATTGCAAAGAGACCTAATTTAATTGCATCATGGGGGTCTCGATGTTTCAGACAATGGTTGTGCCCGTGTTCGATTTGATGGCGGAGGATTTGAGAACGGTGTGCATCGATGGCAGGACTAGGAGATACAAGTGGAGGGTATCGTAGTTAAAGGCGCTCCTCGCGTTAACCACCTGCCATGAGATAACTTTATATAACTTTATAGGTAAAGTTAATTGAGATCCGGTCCACAAGTTAAGAATTTTTTTGTGTCCTTTTCCTTTTTGAGGAAACAACACAATAGCAAGTCACTTTATTCAAGGGGAAATTATAGTATTTTCACTGTTACCTGTAGGTCACTTGTGGAGGTGGCTGCAACCGGTGAGAAGTGTTAGAGTAGGGTACCCGGCGTTCCAATCTAATTGGACGTATTCTACTTGTAAATACAATCTATTGGAATTATATTATGAATAAGGCATTTCTTTATCTTAAGAGAAAGCATTTATCTTATAATTGCACTTAAGATAAAATCCCTAGATCACTTATGGTTATAAGGTATGGTTGCGCATAGAGATAGTGATCATGGAACATACCTTGAAAGCGGTGATCTTAAATACAGTTACAAGTCGATGGATGTTTCGAGATGGGATATCGAATAATCCATAAAAGACTTGCACATAGTTTGTATGCTTGTTGGACAAGAATGTTGCATTCCATCAACATTAGCGTAAGACGTAAGTACATTTATGTGGGTGCTTGTTAGAGAACAAGTTCACTGAACATGACCGTATGAAAATTCTTAATGAAGAATTTATTCAGTCGAATAAGAATTTTCATGTTACAATAGTACATGATTAATCCTAAGACTTGAGGCACAATAGTAACTTTGTGCATATTACATTTTACTTTGATTTATCTTTTTGGTAGCTAGCACTATCGTTTAAAGGGATAAGTTGGGTATTATGTTAATATGTATGGAAGTTTGTTAGTGGCCAATAAAGGATTCGACACTTATGAAGATAAGTGAATTTCCTATGTGTTTCATAGTTATTAAT
>BKCP01003336.1:620138-647198 GCA_008636005.1 Striga asiatica
GNNGNNTAGTTCTTCATAAACATCAAGAAAGAGTTCTTGAAAATTCCCAAAATAAAATTCATACATATTCCTATACAAGAAAACCGAGACATTCCTACTAGCGAAGGAAGGTCGTCGGAACCGGGCTTCATAGGGTGGATACGTTTAGAGGGAAGACACTTGGATTCCTAAAGTGAGTAACATCAATCCGTTGAAGTTATCAAACCGGGAACCGATTCCCACAATCCACATCATCGTTGAAGGAGTTCAAGACATTCGGTAAATACTTTGTATTTGTATTTATTTTATATAACAAATCAAAATTTGTATATGATGCATGTTTTAAAGATGACTATCAGTTAATTCGCAATTAGTATGTACGGGTGTTGTATTTATACGATAAATACTTATTTTAAAAAATTTTAAATTCCGCTGCTTAAAGCCCGTACGGTACTAGCGAACACAACAAGAAGTAGCAACCTTCTTAAGCGACTATGGTTCACACTGGACGTGATTGGAGAAAAAGCCCTCAGGAGAGTAGATTTCAGTTTGACCAAACGGAATTTACCAAACCCGACTTCTAGATATGAGAGGTCCATCGCCACTATAACAACATTTGCTTTTCCTTCTCAATTCCGACGCACAACCTTTGAATTTTCTCATTTCTTTTCAAAAATAGAAAACAAAATCTCCTCAATTTCGCGTAACCATTTGTTTGATTTCCTTTTAGAATCTTGAATATAAATTGGCTCTGACCATTTCATTTCGAGTTAATTTTCGTTCTTCAAAAGTTTCGAAGTTTTTGAGTGGACAGAGATTTTCGGGGCTCAGGTGATCATTGATTGGCCGGACATGAAATCGCTGTTAGAGAAACTGAGGAGTATCGGATTGCATAAGGGCAGCCCAAAGGGAAAATGGGATCAAAAGTTTTTGGTGCATACTGATGGGCTAACTCAAGCTGCAAAGGTGAAGTTTATTCAGTCGATTGTTTTTTTTTTTTCATTTTGGATTTTTGCTTTTCGTTTCTTGTGCGAATTTGATTTATGTTTGCAGTCGGTGAAGGAATTTAGATCCTATGGCAAGTTCTGCATAAGTATGGTTCGTTTAGTAGTTTCAGATCAATTTTGACATAAAATTTTGGAAACCATATGGTGCCTTAGTCACTTGGGGTCAAGTTGTAAATGTGTATGAGTTTAATTTTGGTTAGCTAGAGATGAATCTATCCATCATTGGTGGTATATGACTTTTCTTAGCTTTGTTTGATGTTATGGTCGTGTCCCTGACCTTAATTCTTATTGTTGCAAATTTTTTATCTACGTAGGATTAGGTGATAACTGTAATGGTTTGTTCAATATTTTTGTCTGATATTTTTTGGGCTTCTTTGCCATATGATAGTGTTTAATTTGATGCATAACGTTTGCAGGATATGTAAGACATGACAACTTGCTATGACAGCTTGCTTTCAGCTTCAGCTGCTGCAACAACAAATATTGCTTACGGTATTTTATTTAANAATTTGTTAGGGATAATGTTATATATCGGTTACCAAAAAAAAAAGGATCAAGTGTCCTTAAATTGTGGGATTATTAGTTGCCGTTTTTCATGGAAAAAAAGGTAAAGATATATGGAAAGTATATAATACAAGATAACAGTTACCTTAAATTGTGGGATTGCAAGTTTACCATTTTCGTTAGAAAAATAATGGAAAATTTATGGTAAGTGTATATATCATAATATCTAGGATAGTTCAATTCAAACTGAATCAATTTCGAAAAATATACGAAATACACCTGGTAATTTTTTCTTATCGAAATCCTTTTTTGTTTACTTTTTATGTTATTTACATCTCGTGATTTTTTTAGTACATTTATAGTATATTTTATGGTTTAAAATATACAAAATACATGATCAGGATTATATACGGAAGATATACATAAGATATACTCAATATATACAAACAACATAAATAAAATATACAACAGAACATAAATCAATCTTGTCATTATATACCGAATATATACAGAAGATATACATATAACACATTAGACCACAAAATTCAAATTTCAGAAATCAATTCCTTTATTCTACACACTCATTCTCTAAATACTATCATCCACACACACACACATAAGAAATTTGTTTAATACAGAAAGATAAGTAATTTGAATTTCAAATAACGTCATATTCTAAATACATACAAAATACACTATCAAGGATTATATATAGAAGATATACTCATTATATACAGACGGCATACACAACAGATATACATAAAATAAATCAATCTTGTCATTATATATAGAATATATACCGGACATATACAAAAAAGTACATTAGACCACAAAACTCAAATTTCAAAAATCAATTTTTTTCTTTTGCACAACCCATTCTTTATATCCCTGCTATATCTTTTGCAATTTCTCCTCGGTCTTGGGTTTACATTCCGTCTGCTTTGCTCGCACTCCGCTCGCTACCACCTGTCTTTTTCCCCCCTATAGTGAAAGGTCTTTCACTTCACCTCAATAACAAACATCCTATCATTATAGTACCTAATAGGCAGACCAAGCATCTTTTAGGAAGTAGCAACTAAATTCCTACGCACAAAGCCAAGCGTGGAATGACTACCTAAGCCCTAAAAGAGCTTCCGCCTTACCATGAGTTGAAGAAGCCGTAGGAGGCCATGGGCCGTATGACGTCACCATCGTGGTGTCCAAAAAACTTGCTAAACTCCCAATCTCTCTCTCTCTCTCTTGTTGAGATCGAAAGAGAAAACAGATTTTTTATGATCGAATTAATTCAATCGGGGGAGTATGGTTTTTGGGCGGCCACAATTTGGGCTTCAAAGTTTAAGTTTCGCCATGGACATGGCGTGTGAAGGAGAGGGAGAGAGGGATAAGGAGAGAGAGAAGGACCATATATATAATGACAGTTACCTATTCAAATCAACTTCTTGTATATATGCAAATAATATACTACCTCTTTTTTAAATTAGATGTCGTTTTGACTTTTTTGATTCATCCATTTTGCTACGTATCTAGACATAAATATGTCTAGATACGTAGCAAAATGGATGAATCAAAAAAGTCAAAACGACATCTAATTTAAAAAAGAGGTAGTATATTATTTGCATATATACAAGAAGTTGATTTGAATAGGTAACTGTCATTATATATATGGTCCTTCTCTCTCTCCTTATCCCTCTCTCCCTCTCCTTCACACGCCATGTCCATGGCGAAACTTAAACTTTGAAGCCCAAATTGTGGCCGCCCAAAAACCATACTCCCCCGATTGAATTAATTCGATCATAAAAAATCTGTTTTCTCTTTCGATCTCAACAAGAGAGAGAGAGAGAGATTGGGAGTTTAGCAAGTTTTTTGGACACCACGATGGTGACGTCATACGGCCCATGGCCTCCTACGGCTTCTTCAACTCATGGTAAGGCGGAAGCTCTTTTAGGGCTTAGGTAGTCATTCCACGCTTGGCTTTGTGCGTAGGAATTTAGTTGCTACTTCCTAAAAGATGCTTGGTCTGCCTATTAGGTACTATAATGATAGGATGTTTGTTATTGAGGTGAAGTGAAAGACCTTTCACTATAGGGGGGAAAAAGACAGGTGGTAGCGAGCGGAGTGCGAGCAAAGCAGACGGAATGTAAACCCAAGACCGAGGAGAAATTGCAAAAGATATAGCAGGGATATAAAGAATGGGTTGTGCAAAAGAAAAAAATTGATTTTTGAAATTTGAGTTTTGTGGTCTAATGTACTTTTTTGTATATGTCCGGTATATATTCTATATATAATGACAAGATTGATTTATTTTATGTATATCTGTTGTGTATGCCGTCTGTATATAATGAGTATATCTTCTATATATAATCCTTGATAGTGTATTTTGTATGTATTTAGAATATGACGTTATTTGAAATTCAAATTACTTATCTTTCTGTATTAAACAAATTTCTTATGTGTGTGTGTGTGGATGATAGTATTTAGAGAATGAGTGTGTAGAATAAAGGAATTGATTTCTGAAATTTGAATTTTGTGGTCTAATGTGTTATATGTATATCTTCTGTATATATTCGGTATATAATGACAAGATTGATTTATGTTCTGTTGTATATTTTATTTATGTTGTTTGTATATATTGAGTATATCTTATGTATATCTTCCGTATATAATCCTGATCATGTATTTTGTATATTTTAAACCATAAAATATACTATAAATGTACTAAAAAAATCACGAGATGTAAATAACATAAAAAGTAAACAAAAAAGGATTTCGATAAGAAAAAATTACCAGGTGTATTTCGTATATTTTTCGAAATTGATTCAGTTTGAATTGAACTATCCTAGATATTATGATATATACACTTACCATAAATTTTCCATTATTTTTCTAACGAAAATGGTAAACTTGCAATCCCACAATTTAAGGTAACTGTTATCTTGTATTATATACTTTCCATATATCTTTACCTTTTTTTCCATGAAAAACGGCAACTAATAATCCCACAATTTAAGGACACTTGATCCTTTTTTTTTTGGTAACCGATATATAACATTATCCCTAACAAATTACATGCATTTAGTAAGTTTGAAATTAAAACAATTGCTCTCGTAATGTTGCAATTATGGATAAAAAGCTGTGTACACATAAAATTTTCCCAACCTGATGCTACTACCATTTACCATCATACGTATGAAACAAAAAATATCCAAACTGACAAACAGCAAATAACATAGGCCTGTTATATAAAACCAAGTTTTGTCATTGTTTTATAACTTTAATCACTCAAAAACCAGATAAAAATACTTGAAGAGTAGTACACTTTGGAACAGGAACCATAATAGGAATTCTTGTTTTGGTTCTGTAGATATTAAGAAAAAGACAAGCGAAATATAGTTTATTAATTCTTGGGACCAATGTCCTTCAGGGCACAGATCTGCTCTTCTCCCATAGCACACATAACAGACACCACAAGGTCCTTTCCTTCCTCAAAACCACTTTTAATCTGCACGTAAATCAATCAAAAACGTTACTTCCGAACACTACAAATCACTATCCTAATAATAATATCTACATTTTAGCGTTTTCTAATGTTAGCTTGTACTTTTAAATTTGCTTCATACGGTTGGAATTTAAAAGAGAGGAATGTTTGTGTTAATAATTCTAATTATGGTGTGAATGTTACTATTTTAATCAAATAAACATTCCATTTCCATAAATCAATTCCTCTACAGGTGAAGTGCTAGCAAACATTGATTCTAAAGTAAAAATGATATTGAACTCAACAGCTTTCCATTCAATAGTCAAAATACCTAGCAACGAAAAAATCACAAAAACACACACACAAAGAAAAAAAGTTGTTCACCTGAGAAAGCAGATTTTCATCGGTAGGAAGCCTCAGATCATCTTTGGTGTTACCATTTTCAGTCAGAAGAGAGACCTACAACACACAAGCCTCAATCTGTTCAAGATTTTCTAATGAAACGAATCGAAATAAAAAATAAAATAAAAAAATCATCGAGCTGTAAATCCCCTAATTTCAGTGTGAAACAAGAAAAACTAAAAAGCTTTCAGAAAAAAAAAAAAACCAAACAGGTACTCCATCAGTCATTTAAATGACATTTCTCTATTGAACTTTAATCAATTAGTTCCGTAATATCATGGGAAAAGAACAGGCATGTGAATATCAAAAATAGTAATAATAATCTACCAGCAAGCAATGCTGTAACTTCTAGTGGCAAACTTATATGAACTTATCCAAGTGTATAATTGACTTCTCGAGGGAATATTTCCCAGCATGCAGCGATTCTTATTGAAAAATACAATGATGAAACAAAATAAGCGAGGGAGTACTTACAAAACCATCTTCGGAGATGTCTATAAGCTGATAATCAGTACGGTTCACATGAGGCACCTGAAAAAACCACAACAGAACATTCCGTTCAGTAATTGTGTTATTTAACACAATTACGGAAGCTTCCATAAGAGAATCTCGGGGAGAAAAAAAGTTACAGCAAAAGGAATAATTTAATAACAAATTACATCACAGTTGTGGGACGATGGAACAATATCTTCAAGCTTCTTGCCATTGAATATGTCAATAGCCACAAAGTGACACTTGGCGTGTCCATGCTTGCCGGTTTTTGAAGTAGAGACTTCAACAACCTACTCAAATAAAAAGGGACGAAATAGCACATCGGAATTAATGTAATCATGGATAAATAGTATTATGTCAAAAGTTTAAGGAAAGGCATATGTTGTATAGAGGCATNTGAGTTAAAAAAAAAAAAAAAAAAAAAAAGAGAAAGAAAGAAAAAGAAAAAAATCCCATTTCAAATAAGATGCATATGAGTTCACAAACTTCAAAAGTAAGGGCTGGCATATGTTGGTTCACCACCCAAAGTTTCATTTTTAAGGTCACCAAAGAGTTGCTTTTATAAGCTTCTACAGTTTCATTTAGGAATGCTTAGTTTCACTAAAGTCGAGCAGACACGGCTTGGAGTATCTAACAAAGATGGTAACTGGCAACTTAAGGCTCAATCTAGACTAGCACAGCTATAAGAATGAACAATTACAACAACTAGTGGCACTGATTTTTTTTACAATAATCAACAGTGTACTGAAGAAGATAAACTTTCCAAGCAGTATATTCTTTACAGTTATGAGGCAGATACTTTTCTTGAAACAAAAAATTGCAATTATAGTTGCAGTTGTGCAAGCAGGATGCTACATAAAGGTTGTAAAAGAATAACAATGACGATAACACAGCAAACTTATATGCATATCTGAGGTGGTATTAACAGAGAATATTACTAGCCTGTCATTTCTTAAAGCAACCAGGATTGCCACAACATCTGCTGAAAGAGCGTAAATTGGACCGTATGCATGAAGAAAATACTCTTTGCCGAGCAAATATGATAAAGGTTCATGCCTGCACGCATTAAGTTAATCTGTCACCTACATAACAGCGAAAAAAAATTTCTATCTTTACATCATTCAGTTATACAAATACACAGTATTTACATTATTACATGTTGATTCAAGAATCACGATTCACATGGAGAGAGGCGTGATTAAATGATTTTGTGTGGAATAAATTCTTGCGTAAATGCATAAAAGTAACAGAGTGAAATTAGTCTCTTTTACACAGGTGTGATTACATGATTCTGGAGAAATATATGTTGGCCTTGGCCCCAGTGGAAGGTTTAGAAGAAAACAATAAAAAAAATTCACAAATAGTTTGCCATTCTAAAGGTGTAAAACTATATGTATTGTATATCTACAGGTTTACTAATCCTCTTTTATGCAACCATGTTCAATTTCGAATGCAAAACACCAGGTCAGTATTTGCACATTTTCTTTGAGAGAGATATAATTATTGGTATCAACACTAATGTTATCACATTTTTCAGTATAATATTTCAGCATTCAGCATAAAATAAATTTGTAGATACAGATCATATTAAGTGTTACAATATTATAAAACTAACCATTGTGACTTTGAATCGGTAATCACAGGACCTTTTTTCATGCATCCTATGTATGTTTGTGAATGAGAACGGTCATTGGCGAGGAGCAGAGAAAGACGATCTGCTCATGAACAAATAACAGAAAAATGTTGGGCTAGTGTTTAAAAACTCAAAAGTCGAATAATCAAACTTGAGAACAGGTACAAAGTACAAACATTAAGCCAATGCCAATTTCCTAAAACTACTCACCTGGTCGTAAATATATGTCGTCATCAGCTTTGACATAGAAATCAGACTCATATAGAGCATAAGCAGCTTTGAAGAAGGCTATGCTGTAAAAACGTCGCAAAGTCAGAGTATACCAGAAAGCAAATGTACATAGAATTCACTTTCAACGAGTCAAAACTAACGTTTTGTATGGCAGATTAGTGTACTCGTCTTCAATATCCAATAGCAGGAAATCATCATACTTGGTAATCTCCTTCTTAAGCGCTGCCATCTTCGATCCATCACTGGTTCTACCAATTACAAACCTGAAAACCAAACCCGTACTTTCTTCTAACCTATCATTCAATTCCAAAGTGAGACATCAAACAAAATCACAGTCAATATCTAAAAACAGTGATATATATACCATACATTTACATAGTAACTGATAAATAGACAAAGGACTGAATTATGATCTGATGAGAATTTCATCCATAAAATACAGAAACCACACAGTAGCATTCATAAATAACCCTAAAATGTGAACAACTAAAGGAAGAAATTAAGAATTAATCTTCTTCACCAAAAACAGGCCAACGTGAATCAGATGAAAGCGCGCACACACACACACACACTCGTCGAACCGAAAAAAAAATAAAAAAAATTGAAAACTAGAGAACACATTTGAGAGGATCTATCAGTAGGTACCGTTGAAACCCCTCATGATCGGCAGGGAACCAAGTCTGCCGTAAAGCCCGGCGACGGCCCGCGGACCCAAACCCCGTTTGAATACCCACGAAGCCCATCGACTTGTGACGCATTTGCCCCTCACCTAAAACGCCGCCACCCTCACTCGTACCAACACCCGACGATTTATCCCAGGCCACGGACTCCGATAAAGGCTTACCGTATCTGCACCCGCTACGCAGCCCGGCCCGAAGGATCGCGACGAACCCGAACACGAGGCACGAAAACCCAGCGAGCGAAAATAGTACCAAAACCGTCGATCGACGGCTGTTCCAGTAATATGGGCGCGCGTGGAACAACTTGGGAGACGAGGGCATATTTTTCCAGCTGGGATTTTTTTTTATCCCGACTGCAATTTTCCGTTACCTTTTTTTGCGGGCTTTGAAGGTTTTATCAGCCTCCCCCTTTTTCCAAAAGGATTGTGTTGTTCTTCGTACGTTACATGGGGAGCTCTGAAAATGGAGTCATGGCAGTAAATGTAGCTATAGATACAACAAACAAAATTGTGTATATAGTGTATATAGTGTTTACGACGCCATTGAAGGGCTGTGGAAGGTGGGATGTGAGGTTTCCAAAATGGATGGCAGAATCAGTTTTGAGCACGGGCAATTGAATATGGTGATTCAATTCAATGCAATTGAAATTATTTTAGGGGGAAAATATCTATAGCATAGCATCTCCAATGTGAGATGTTGATTTAATAAAATGTTAGCCACATCATCAAGTTATAAAGTGATTACAAAAATTACTCTTCAATCCATAATGTTATGACTTCTTTTATGCTACATGGAGAAAATAAATGTCCAAACTGTGAAGCCCACTTTCTAGTTTTCTTTCTAGTTTTTCAAAGCATGTTTGAAAGCCAACTCATAAAAAATCTGACTTATTTTCCTTCACGGCTGTCAATTTCAGAGATTCACCTCCTTTGAAATTCCTCTCATATTCTTTTGCAGGTTTGTTCATCAGAATGAGCTCGAAGGACGATCAGGTATGAGGCTTTTGTTTATTACCTTTCTCTTTATCAATCGTGTATATTATTATTCTTTTAGATGCTACTAGTACAGAGCCCGTGCGATGCACGAAGTGTACAATTTTAAGGCTATTTATCTAGACTTATAATTATATGCATGAATACAGAAAAATGTACGGGATATATATAGTACGTGACCCGTGCGAGACACGAGATATATTTATTTGAGAAATACTATATTATAAGATGCAATATTCAATAAAAGTTTTATAATATGCAGAAAAATTGTACAATAAGATAGTATTCGACAAACAAACAATCATATATTATTAAAGACCTCCTTGTACACAACATTATGAGTTTGATTTTCCATACAATAATAATAAGATTTTTTGTAAAAAGATAAGAAGGAATTTTCAATCTACACAAACTTTAAACATTAGATGTGTTTACTTAAATCAATGGCTATATAGACAACTAAACCCTTCAATTTAGACTTGACATCTACTTTATTTATGGGTGACGTAAAATAAGGATTTAATTTTGATCCATTAAATCTTTATTCATAGGTTTGACATATAAAACTGATTTGATGGGATTTTCTTAACTAAACCGATGTTATGGGATAAAACAAATCTATACTTACCTTTAACTTTTCCAACAAAGGTAAAAAAATCGGTTCTGATTTTTATCTCATAACAAATCTTTAATGTTAAGCCTATAAATACCAAAACAAATTTGTAATTAATATCATTCTATTTCCAGCAAGCATTAATTACCTTTGACTTTTCTACCTACTATTTCAAGTAAATAGGATGGCTTTTTATATAAGTATAGTTTTCATATAATGCAAAGACTGAGATCATAAAAAAGAATCCTAAAAACTGAAACAATATATCTGCATTATTTAAGGTCATTAAGAAATCGATCTCTAAATCAGATTTGATTTTCAGAATATGTTTTTTTATTTCGAATTCCATACAAAATGGAATTCTTTCCAACCAATAGATGTCATAGCAAATATTAACTCTTAACTATTAGACTATTAGTACATACGGAGCAAATTGTGTACTGATTTTAGAAAGTTAAAATGATTCATGTTAGGTAATTTTACATTTTATGCATGTTGAACGGTGGGTTTTAAATATTGTTTCATAGAATGTAAAAGTGTATTATATTATTTTTATGAGATGTTGAATTTGAAAATATATAGAATTTTTCTTCATATGGATTTTAAATGTAACAATATTCTTTGATATACACTACTAATAAAATCTATATTTAAAGTTCATATTTTTTTTTACTGAAAAAAATTCCTTAATTTAAGGAATCATATATCTTCAATCAGTCCACATCTATATACATTCTTCACAATTTTAAATCTTGAATTTGATGAAAATTCGTATCTATGAGTGCAAAATATGGTTTAACAAATTAATTTTTTATTATTATTCCAGCCATACTTCTTTATACAATTTTTTGTGAAAATACAAAAGTAAATTCTTAATTTTAAATCAGCCGTACATTAAAGAGTACAAATTTGTTGAAATTACAAAAGTAGTTTTTTACTTTTAAACAGACGTAAATTTAAATCAATCATAAAAAATTAATATTTGTTTATCATTTAAGGACAACATTTAATGTTGCTCTATTTTTAGGAGACATTAAATGTATTTGGCGGAAAAAACTTGCTAAAAGTGTTAAATGGTTAATCTTTTAATATAATGATAGATGTTGCAGTTCTACAATACTTAATCATCTTTATTTTAATTGCTAGTTCTGTTTGGGTAATTACTAGATTGGCCTATAATTTCAAGTTTTCACGCCAAATTAAATAGTAGAATATTTAGTTAATTCTTAAGGCTGCGTAGGTGAAGAGGTTGCGCAAGAAGTGAACCAATCTGATGCAATTTTGTTCTGAAGGCTGCGTCGGGAACCTCTGGAGGTTGTTAGGATTTAGTTTTTAATTTTTTTTAGTTTATTTATTATTAAATAAATTAAAATCCATTTGTACCCATTTTAAGTTTTTGAAATGAATGCATTGGAGATGTGTATTCCAAATTAAAGTCTTCTCTTTTGACATTCATATTACATGGATTTATATTTCATTCATCATTTGACATATATTCAAATTTAATTAATGTTGAAAGTTAAGCATTGGAGATGCTCTAAGCTGTTGACAATTTTTACTAGTCATTTCACTTTATTTTATTATAATTCCTAATTTATTTATTTTTTTATAAATGTAATCCCTAATTGGTGACATAGGTTACAAAATGTAATATTTTTTCTTTTTTTTTTAAAAAAAAATAAAAATAAAAATAAGAAAAGCACACATATTTGTGGTACATAAAGCTACTTTTAATATAATTGTTTAATATGAATGATAACAAAAAAATAATGAGTAGGGAGGGTATCAATACTTGATTCTTTGATGTGTACGAAAGGCTGAATTCGTACCTATATGTCGGACTGTGCAAATTAATGGGTGAAAAAGCATGTGGAGTAGTGCCCCTATGGAGGGTGGAATCAACCAGAGAAGAGTAGTGTATTAACCTATTTAAATATGGACAAGTGTCCAAATAGCTCCTTTGTACACACTCACTTTTAATATGGACCGATTAATAAAATAAAAATATTTTACCTATTTTAAAAGAATTTATTAAAATGAGCTAAAAAATATATTGGCAAAAACTGGTATTAGAGTCTAGGTTTTATTAAGAACTTTAGATGTATTTATTATATGATAGTAAAATTTTGATGAGGAGAAACATAAAAGAAATGGATACTAAAAATTGTCTGAATTGTATACATTACATTAATTATCTTCAAATTATGAAGACATGTGAATAAGAACACCAACAAATGCCAGGCCACATTTAATAATGGAGTGGGGGTAATAATTTGGACCTAAGGAGCATGTGAATCCAGGAAAGCATCCACCTACAGTCAGTGGAAATAATAATAGAAGGTCTCCACCCGCTAGAAAAATGGGCTTGGAGGAAACAAAAATGCATCGAGAATTCTCCTTAACTTTCTCACTATAATAAAAATGTTGTAATGATTTATAATATGCTAAGTGTTGAGATTTGTAAATTTTCTTTTTCAAAAATTTTATGTGTGTTTGTACTTACGCCTCTATTATGAGAGGCTAAAAAGTAATTTCTCCTCCTCAAAGGAGATTACTTATGTAATACATTCTCTTCGACTTCTTAATTAGGAAAAAAAAAAAAAAAAACTTTTGCTTCACAATATGTTTTCTTAATTTTCATTTATCTTCATAATCGAGTCTTTGTATGCCAGGAGTAGGAAACGATCCAAGATTATACTGAGTGGTTTCTGAAAGAGTTGGATAATTTGTAGGTCATCCTCCAGAAAAGGTTGAGGTTGGATGGTGGTGGTCGTTCATAAAAAAAACTAGAGGCAATAATTTTTCCAACTAGTGGATTTGCAACACATCTCACCTATAGCTATCTCGATAAAAAAGAGGTACAAAAATTATGGATTAGTTTTGCGGAAGTATATTGGGCCTGATATTAATAGAATTTTATCTCATCAAAAAAAAAAATAATAATAATAAAATAGCGTAAGTGGTTATGGCTATCCACACTCATATGAGGACATTACTTGTAGAGTTATAGGGCATCATCGAATTAGCCGCACAAGAGTGTGGTGAAGACAAGACAACACATAAGATAGTTAAGTGAAAGTTTTTCAAAAGGTAAAAAATCCTATGTGGATCCTCCCTATTTACATAAATGACATAGCTTCTATATTTTATTAATAAAGAATGCATATAATACACAAACACAATGATTTCCTCTAATTTCTATGGTAGACTTTTAGCTATCAATCTATCTAAGAAATTGGTAAATGACAAAACTATATCAAAAGGAACAAAATGAAATGATTCCTATGTTATAATAAGTTTAAGAAAATGAGAAAAAGGTAAAATTAAAGAAAAAATATGGGCAATGAGTTGATATGTCATTATTTTGTTCTTTCATGAGGTTTGAGAAATGAATATGGATGGAAATTTAAATCCTATGGTCTTTGAATGGAATGAGTAGCTTGTCCTACAAAGTCCTATACGATATCTATCAATTGTCATATCTAACTATTCTCTATAAGACTATTAATGTGTTTAGAATAGCTATTTTAAGCGTAAGGAACTTGCATAAATGGTATATTTGCGAGACCGCCTTCTTGAGTCGGTTTTTGTGAGATCGCCTTATTGAGGAATCACTTTTTTGCTCCATAGATTGTATCTATGTCATGATTACGAGTGTACCACGCCAAAAGGTCAGGCTTCTGCGTATAGTTTTGGCTTTAAGAATTCGATATAGGCTACCTCTTTTCATAAAGGAAAGGTTGTCTCTTACGAGATCGTCCTTGATTGGTGGACCGTGATAATTATGAGACCGCCCTTTAGTTTTAGGTGAGATTCACCGGTTTGCAGGATCTTCCTTTTGATAGGATGCGCCAATCTGTATGATTGTCTTGGAGTGGTTTTTATTTGGCTGCCACTGGTCCACTGGGTCACCTTTCGCTGTAGCACCACCAAACATCGGGAGATTGCATCCGGGATCATCATGTCTTAAGAAGGTTTTTCTTCTCCTTATGTTGGTCTTGCAGATATCTTTTGACTCGCACAAAGGAGGCAAAGAGATCCTTCGGCGATTGAGAAATCGTTATGGGTCTGTACTACTTCATTTGAGGATCGTCATAAGTTGGCTCACAACATACAGAGTCTTGAATTCGCCATCATCTCCAGATAAAAATTTGGCGCGGTTGGATGCTTGCCTCCAATATCGTGTAAGTGTAGCGAACTTATTAAAATTACATATAAAGTGCATCGATTGTGTTAAAAGCGTAAATACAACTATCGTGCTAAAAGTACAAGCAAAAGTACAATAATTTGTATGTGCAAAGGTGTCAAAAAAATCTCGGGGATATGAAATATATTTCGTCCGAATAGAATACATGAACATGTGTAACTTGTCAGTCTATACACATCTAATATATAGAAAAGAATACATGAACATGTGTAACTTATCAGTCTATACAAATCTAAAATATAGAAAATTTTGTTAATCTATACAATGTGTATTAGGAAACCTATGAGAAACTTTTGTCGGCGTCTTTGTCATAGATCGATTATTCTTCCATTTGCATAAGTAAGTTCTTATCGGCAAGTTGTTCTTCCCATAGACTAATAATTAGTCGAAGAGTCCTGAGGCATCTTTGCACATATCATTTTGATTTAGGATCGGCGAGAGATGGAATCAGCATATTGCCTGTGGTTCCTCTGTGGGATGATATTTTGCCGAAGTATCCCAGAGATCATCATTGTACATATGGGGTATTATTGATGCCGATATGGCAGATCGCCGTTGATAATGTGGAACGTCGTCGATATACACATTCGAATCTATTAAAAATAAATCCTATCGCAACGGAATCTATAATTAGGATTAAGACTTGCGGTTTAAAATTTTTGCCGATTCTGAGACGTTTCTGATTTTCGCTGTTGAAGATCATCTGAACCTCAGAGTCTGTTAGGCAGCCGGAACTGTCCTCTTCATCGCGACTCCGGTTGCTCACCATGCTCGTCGGATCATCTTGGACCTTTGGTAGGTTAGTCGGACCGCTCGGGACTCGCCGTGGGCTCGAATTGGGTGTTGAACTGCTCCTAGACTGGGTCTTGTCATTGGGTTGTAGACTGGGCCGGACTGCACGAGTCTGGCCCTGCACAGGTCGTGGACTCGAGGAATGACTCGCTGCTCGCGCACGGCTGCACTGGACGCCTGACATCACTCTGAGTACTGGGACAGACGTGTGGGTTGTTTGGATGTCACCTGAGTCGCGCTGAGATTGCGGGTCGCGCGTGAAGAACATGCGGCGTGTGCTGGAATGTCGCGGGTCGCCTGCACGTCACGCTGGGACTTCGCGGGTCGCTTGCCTGTGCACTAAGACAAACGCGCACGGGTAGTCGGGCACCTAGGAGCTGTGACGCGGCATTGCACTGGTTGTACGGTTTGGTACGGCACTGGTCGCTGCCAGGCACGGCCTGAACGTGGTTGGACACCTCCAAGATCGCCAGTGGTTGTCGGATGATCGCTGGTAGCTACGAGGTTGCATATATTTGACGGTATGCTTATATATTTATCGGGATACGAATACATAACCTTGGATCTTCTATTGTATGACCCTTTTACACCAACTCTAATCAATCTTGGTGGAGCAATTAATTGGATCTCCCAAAGCCTCTCGAATTTCTTTTCCTAAGGCCTCTCGGTTTTATCCGAATTTTCTCAAGAAGAAAAACTCTCTTTTTTCTTTTTCTCACAAGCATTAGGCGTTTATATTCAACTATATGCGTGTGGGATCATATATGAGAGAAACTAGGGGACTTGGTGTATTTGTAGACTACAATAGAGACCTTACGGATGTGCTAAATATGAGCTTCTTCAAATAGGATTAAGAAACCTTATATCTTCCAACTTATTAACCTTCCATAAGTCATAATGCATCCCAACTTAATTACCCTTCTAGAAGACCCCATGTCTTCCAAACTTGGTAATATTCTAGAAGACATTAAATCCTTCTACTTAGGAAAATTCTAAAAGACCTCTTTAATTCCTTTTTCTTATTTGAATAAATAATAAAACATTTTACTAGAGTAATATTATTAATCTCCCAATTTTAGCTCTGAATTACACTTAATTCGTCTTCTGACTAATTGCTCGATTTATCTCCCCAATGTTTAAGATATAAAGTCTATTGATTAATTTAATTACTGACAATATAATTAATTAATTTCTTTTACTTACAAGTACCGAAAATAGTACCACTCAATTCTTTATTATTATGTCAGAAATTAATCCGCCGACCAGGCTTGACATAATAATATTTTGAGCTCATTTCGGGGACGTCATCAACCCGGTGGATCGGGACACGGTGACCTTAATCAATCTTAACGACACATCATGTAAATAACATCACTTACCAAAATACCGAGTATGTCGACCCAATAAAATAAGTCTCACACATAGTAAATAAAATAAGTAAGTGCTAAATACATATGACCGTCTATTATCTTACGGTTTAAGAGAATGCAATAATTACTGGGATCCAGATTATTTACTTGATCAATACAAAATAATCTCATCCTTTTGTAGCTCCGTTCAATATATACAAGATGTATCACTGTAACTCATTAGTTAAAAATCAACTAACTTGAAAATCACACTATAACCTTTCACGACAGTTAGCTCAATTCTGTCTAGACCGTGAACTAATATTTATATTTTACAAGGTACCAATAATGTGATCTTTCTATTCGACACATCGGACCACATTATCCACAATATAAAATAAATGAACTACGAACACATACACTTGACTAAAAACACACATCTTATTCAAAATGGAATAGGGAGTAATCACGAAGCTGAGTTTTTACAGTATACTCCAACACCATTTGCATCAGTAAGCTGATAATGTTGCACATAGCATCGTTGCCACTACCACTACAACGCGCGCTCGGGTCTTTACAAAGTTGGAACAGATCTGGTGAGATGCCACCAACAAGCAGATCTCATTCAAACTAGCCACGCCGTCGACCAATCAGATGGACCATCATCCAAGATCGTTGTCGGGTCGCGCCGCTCGCATCTGTTTGAAGCCGGAGACCCTTCGACCGCATACCAACGCCATCCCGTGACGGCCAATTCGCCGTTGGCCACAGAGCAGAAAAAATGAATTGATTTTTGAAGTTGAAATTTGGTGGGTTGATGGGTAACTTTAAAAGACAAAATTTTGGTGGTCTGCGTGGAAGAATAAGAATAAGCAAAGAGCGGAAACTGGATGTTGGAATTTTGGATCCCATGGCGTTTGACTTGTGGATCGTACATGTTTTGATTTCTTTATATTTTAGAAGATTTTAATGTATATTTGATGTTTGTTAATAGTTTATGTTTGTCAAAATTAAACCTAGCCCCTAATACGTTTTTTTTTTGTATATTTTCTGTATATATTCTGTATATAATGATAAGATTGATTTATCTTTTGTATATCTGTTGTGTATTTTTTATATCCTATGTATTCAATTAGTATATGTTCTATATATGTTCCCGACAAATATACTGTTATTTAGTATATGTTTCTTTTATAATCAGTGAATATATCATATGTATATGTTGAGTATATAATGAGTATATCTTCTGTATATAAGACTGATTGGGAAACAAAAAAAATACGAAAAGATAAAATTACCAGGTTATTTCGTATATTTTTCGGACTTATATGTTTTCCGAAAACCACCGTGAAAAATGAATGTGATTCTGATTACTTGTTTTTTTTTTCATAATTTATTTAGTCTTGTATTGGTTTATAAACCTATAATAAACAAAAAAATAAACTAGAAAATTTAAGGTAAAAAAATTATTTAAAAATTTACATGGAGAGATAATTAACATTTAAAGGGAATGAAATAAAGATAAGAGAGAGGAGAGAAGAGAGAAAGAGAAAATAATGGAGAAGACAGAGAAAAAAAAAACGGATGAATATGGCGTGAAATAAGAAAGAGTGTAATTAAGGAAAATTGTTATGAGTAGATAAATGAGAGAGGAGAGAGAATGTTTTTAATATGTAGAATTTATTCAAATGTTTATGTTAGATTAGGTATATGATTTTGCTATGAAGCCAACACTATGGAGTCAACCTTTTATAAACAACAAGTAAAGTACATATGTAAATAAATTTTTGATTTGGTATTTTTACAATTATTTAGCAATCAGTTAAGTACATATGTTAATTACCCTAAATTATATCACATCCAAAATAAATTATTTCTAATCAAGGTCCAATCAAACTTAAGAAACGGGTGGGATTAACTTTTTGACAAAGCCCATAATCCAATGTAATCTATATCTATATATATATAATAAGAATTATTATTTACTAAAAATAGTAGCAAAAAAATAAGTCAGAATTTAATGCAGCATATAAATAGTAAGTTTTATTATTATTTTTTTTATTTTTTCTTTAAAAATCATACAACATTAAATGCTACCTTAAATTTCAGGCTTTAATTTATTTTATTATTAAAAAATTCGACTAAGATTTATTAATTGTATACGTTTTTATTTTTTTTCTTAGAAACAACGAACAACATTAAAATCTCGGTCTCTATATTTATAAAATATCAATTCAAAATATAACTTTATATTTGTACTTTTAAAAAAATATTGAACGCTAAAAATATTTTTTAAATTGTATAATTAATCAATTAATCTTAATTTTTTAAAAATAATGAATAAATCATGATTAATATTATTTATATATTTAATTTTTAATACAATTGTAATATTGTTTTTTCGTGTATCGGACAAACACACACTAGTATGTTAAAACAAAAAAAGAGAATCAATCCTGATGACTCATGGCCTAAGTGACACCTATCTCAATATCTCTAGAGGGTTCGACTGTTTCGACTCAACTGTTTCAGAAAGTATAAATGGCTGCGCTACCGATGCGCCACCTCACCCCTCTCGCCCCATATTTATCTCCTCTTTCACAACGACCCCTTCATTTTTCATATTTCCATCATCACTCCCCTCGACGCAGAACCCATCGACTATCCATCTCAACAATGGCTTCCGCTGCTAAGAAGGTAGAAGAACAGCTGCAGACATTTGTCAGAAATGTGAGTGAGCTGATTAATTTGCTGAACTGCTGCAATTATATTTTTTCCCCGGCGTGTAGGTTTTGGTACCGGTGGCGAACGGCACGGAGCCTCTGGAGGCGGTGATAACAATAGACGTGCTGCGGAGGGCCGGCGCCGACGTGACGGTGGCGTCGGTGGAGGAGCGGCTCCGCGTGGACGCGTGCCACGGTGTCAAAATTGTGGCCGATGCTCTTATATCTGACTGCGTCGGTACCGCCTTTGATCTCATCTCCCTACCGGTAAGGATAATTTCCCCCGTTTTTGATCGAACACGAAGTTTTTGTTTCTTGTTGTGTTTCAATTGGATTATTGGTTTATTTATGCTAGATTTTTAAGGTACAAATGTTATTTCCTACTCGATGTCTACCTCATTGATGTGACGAGATGAATGCCATCTCTTTTGGTGTTTGCTTGGTTTTCGTTTGATGTTAATGGATGAATTTCATGTCTTCACAATGTTATGATTCTTCCATTTGAGTGCCAATGTGTCATACTTGTTTATTTTATGGTGAGTAGAAAGTTGTAGTGGAGAAAATATGTGTGTTTGTAGCTAAACCTAGTTTGCCAATTAAGTTTCAGATATATCCTCTTATAACTTGTGCGTGCTGTCTTTTCATGGGCTTATCCATGTAACTAATTTTAGTAATATATTGGAAATGTGAATGGTAAGGGAGGAATGCCGGGTGCTACCACTTTAAAGGACTGCACAACACTGGAAAGCATGGTGAAGAAGCAGGCTGCAGATGACCGACCATATGCAGCAATATGTGCAGCTCCTGCTGTTGCACTTGGGTCATGGGGTCTGTTGAGCGGTTTGAAGGTAAAAAGAGTATTAGCTTTATTAATTTTGAGTTAAAACTTTTTTTTTTAGTTCTCCAATAGGCAATATCATCTCTGCTTATATGTAGTCCAAGTTTACTCGAAAGTTCAAACAGAATTTTGTGGTTAACAATGGGGGTACTAACAAATGATTCTGTTTCGATCCCAGGCTACTTGCTACCCGTCATTTATGGAGCAATTGTCATCTACTGCATCAGCTGTTGAATCAAGGGTGCAGCAGGATGGAAAAGTAGTGACGAGCCGTGGACCTGGAACTGCAATGGAATATGCTGTTGCTTTGGTTGAACTGCTCTATGGAAAAGAAAAGGCTGATGAGGTTTCTGCACCTCTGGTATTTCCCTTATCCTCAAATCTTGTGTTTGTGTGATGTGAAATTGGTTTGATTTTACTACCACCACGTGGTCGCATTTGTCAATAGTTGCTGCCCGTTGGGCCACTCGTGTTACTTATTCTCCGTTTTTGGTCCCCTTTTACGTTGATGATCTCCGGCCCTTATGTTATGCCAACTTTGCACCTATATGTTGGACCTTTTTCCTTGCTTTGAATCCTTATAAGACGTTTAACACATGGTTCCTTTTGCCTTCTGCTATTGCCTCTCATCGTTAGAGATCTTGTCGGCTTGAGAGTGCCCTGAATACATTTTCTCTGTAGTCTTAACTCCATTGTATAAGCACTATGAAGGTACAAAATGGAGGGCTTCAAAAGTTTATTATACTAACCTATGATTACGAAGAAAGAATGAGAATGCAGTGCGATGTTTTCTAATAAATGACGGTATGAAAAGAGATGCAGCAGATCACAGTATGCCAACGTTAGCTAATCTTCAGAGTAAGGTCTAGTGTGGTTAAAGGAATAAATTTGTTTCTTGGTGATTGGCCTTTGTTTTGGCACTAATTGTCAGCATTTCTGTTAAATCGGTTGAGTATTCTTTCAGCCGTACAAGCGAACCATGTGATGGTACAAATTTAGTCAGTGAGATATCGGTTGCTGTTTCTGTGATTGAATGAATGACACTGCCTATGTGAGGGTGTACGGAACCTAGGTCATGTGGGAATAAGTCTTTCTTTTTATGTAGTGTTGTATGAGATGTCATGTTAAAATTCTTACCATATATTGAGCGTGTATCCTAAGTGATTGCCAAAAGCATGATGAGTTCAGGTAGACAAAGTTGATTGCCTATAGCATGACGAGTACAGGTTGAGACTTGTAAGACACGAATTGAAATTGTAGGATGTGGAACTTGAAATCTAAAGTTGAGTTATACTTAGGTACCGCCTTAGGAAATTGTAGGATGTGGAACTTGAAATCTAAAGTTGAGTTATACTTAGGTACCGCCTTAGCATATTGAATGTATGAAATCGTAACTATTTGGTATTGCCGGCTTGTTTTGCCTTTCAGCTCTGGAACTAAATATTTTGGTAACTTTTTACCCGTGTATTTATCCAGGTCATGCGGTCGAATCATGGGGCAGAGTACACTTTCACGGAGCTAAACCAAGTCAAGTGGACATTTGATAGTTCTCCAAAGGTTGAGATTGTATGCTGTAATAGTTTGGTTGTAATTACATGCATGCTCTATTTGGTATGGGTTTAAGTCTATCAATTTCGAGTCTTGAACAAGTTCATTACAGAAACATCAATTAGCAAGTGCAACGGGAGCTTGTTTTGATTGTGAGTCCAGTAAACACGTGTTCGCTTTCATGAGCTGAGTTGTCTTGTCAATATCCTTATTCATATTTTAAATTACCACATGCTTCTTTCTTCTTTCCTCCTTTTCTCTTTCCTCTTGTTGGGTGTACTGAACTTGTTACATTTGGCTTTTGTGATATATCACATTATAATTGGGTTGTTAATGGTGAACTGACAAGGGTCGACTTCAAGAAGGCCATTAAACTGTAAATAGAAATCTGATGTTTTCTGATATATGCATGAATGAAGAAAAGACTTGGTCATTGATATATTTTTCCAATCATAATAATTCCTCAGTTTCTTCTTTGCCAGATTCTTGTACCAATTGCGAATGGGACTGAAGAGATGGAGGCCGTCATCATCATCGATGTACTCAGACGAGCAAAAGCTGAAGTGGTAGTGGCTTCTGTCGAAAGTCAACTCGAGATTTTAGCTTCAAGGAATGTCAAATTGGTTGCCGATGTTCTCCTGGATGAAGTTATCAGCCACCCATTCGACCTCATTGTCTTACCAGTAAGACAGGCACCCTACTAAAGCTTTCTTGTTATCTTCGTATTTAAATAGCGTAATCATAATTTAAGCAGTAGCATTAACTTGCTACATACGAGCAGGGTGGACTCGGTGGCGCTCAAGCCTTTGCAAACTCGGAGAAACTCGTAAACTTGCTCAAGAAACAAAGTGAATCGAACAAATTCTATGGAGCAATATGCGCATCCCCAGCTCTAGTCCTTGAGCCTCATGGCTTACTTAAGGTATTTGCACTGCATTCACCTTATATTTTGTATCAAAGCTAATTTCGATCAGCTCCTAATAAGAATGAAGTTCCTGTGCATTTTTCTTATAGCTTTAATCTAAAAGTTATTTCAAAGAATATTTCGACACTATTTCTGTATCTAGATAAAATTCCTGGTTGAATACCTTTTACGTATTAAACCGTGGTTTCACAGGGTAAGAAGGCTACTGCTTTTCCTGCTATGTGCAACAAACTGTCGGACACCACTGAAGCTGAGAGCCGAGTAGTTGTGGACGGCAATCTTGTGACGAGCAGAGGGCCAGGAACTACCATGGAGTTCGCCTTAGTGATTGCTGAGAAGTTTTCCGGACGAGAAAAAGCACTCGAGGTTGCCAAGACCATGCTTTTCGTACACCATTAGAGGTTATACGAAATGCTCGATTTTTGCCCTGGGATAATCTCGGCTTGATTTTTCATGACCAGTGGGTCATCGGTGTTCGATGATATATATACGTATTCAGTTATAAATCAAGTCATATATGAATTCGTGTAAGATATTCGAATGTGTTTGATGAGGTATTTGTATTTGTATTCAGCATTTCCTTTTANTATTATTAGAAAACAAGACTGCATACTTATATATTAATAAGAAAAGTTACACCATAAATTTATACGTATACTGTCACATTAATATCATTTGATAAATATGCAATAAAATTATAATATTCAGTCATGAATAATTATTTATTGTACTTACATATGATATGCTATTAATCTAATCTAAACTAACTAAAAAGCAAAATAATGGAGTGCAACAAAATTGTCGATTAGTGGACTATTTACGACTTGCATATTACTTGTATGTCACGGACTTAATAGGAACTTAAAGTCATACTGTTAACTTAAATATAACTATTATAGTTACAAGTGACAACTTTAATCGATTGCTCCCAACCCGAGCGTGTCAGCCAATGTTTTTCAATTCCAAGTAGTCCGAGGAATGTATTTGGTTGGTTCCATTTTATTTTTTTTCAAATGATAAAATTAAATATAACTCAAATTAACCAGTACAATTGGAACGTTAATTGACATCATAAAGATCATGACAAACTTGAACCTAAATTCTCTTGGACTTACATAGACAACCTCTAACCGAAACACTTCCAATAAGGAAGTCAACAAGCTCCCAAAACAGGAGACTAAAACTCGAACACAATAAGATTTTCAAAAAATATATAAAAAAATAAAAACAGCACACACATACAAACTTCACAACTATGATCCCTTAGGCGTGATAGGCCTGTGCCGTTAGTTGGGTAGGCTGCAATGAATGGTGAAGTCGTGGAATGAATGTGAAGATATCTCTCAAATGAAAAAAAAATAAAAAAATAAAAAAATAAAAAAAAATTCTTATGAGCCGTCGTGGAACAGTTGAACAGATTTAGTGTGAACATTATATTTATTTAATTTTTAAAACCATATGGCTCGTCCCTTCCTGGAACTTATCAAGTACCCACCATTGTACCAAAAAGAGAACTGAGACCTCCTCTGCAGCTTCATTATTCTGACTTCATAAATTAAGCTTTCCTCTGAGAATTCAAACCGACGAAGATACTTTCAGTAGAGCCCATCTGCCTGACATAAAGATCCAATAAGGTAATAAAATTAAAATCCTCTCGTGTAAATTTCATTCAAGAATCCTTTGCTTTTTGAGATGTATCTTTGAAACCCTTTTGAGTTTGGGAGATGAGGTTAGGTTAAAAATGCAATCTTTGCTGCAATATTTTAGTTGATTCGAACAATGCTCGATCGATTAGCTTCGGACCACATGAAATGGTTTTGTTTCATCATTTTGTAGGAACTAGCCGTTTTTCTTGTTGTCTTTCTTGTAATAGCTTAGGATTAATCTGAGAAACTGAGAAAGACTCGGGCTTAAACTCTTCCGAATCACAAATTATTGTGTGAGGCGGTCTAATTATTAGGCGGGTCGACTCATTAGTACCTTTTTAACAAAAATGTATCATTATGCTACGAAATGCCATAATTTTGTTTATGTTGTATTCTGGAGCATGACATTTGAGTTTGAAAGTACGCATATTTTTTAAGACAAAGTATGAGTAGGCACTAGAGACTGGCGTACTGCGTTTTATTATACACTCTTGTGAGTGTATTACTACTCTTTGATGCTTAATCTTTGCACTTAGTAAAGAAAAGGGTCTCCCATATTTCCATGAATAGTCGTTTTGTGATTTAAATCTAGCAGTTTGAAAGACTTTCTTACACACTGTGAATTCAGTTCAATGCCTGATTTTTTCTAGATGATCCCTAATAATTTGCACTGGCCTTTTTGAACTTCTCTTGTTGGGTCTTTTATATGAAGCCTGAATTTTATGAAATATTTTGACTTAGTTTTCGCCATGTATTATTATCACAGGAGGAGAATGTGAGTAAATTTGAAGTCTTGATAATCAAACAGAGATTGGTGTCAATCGTCATGACTTGGTTCAGTGCTTGTTTCTGCCAGCAAGATTCTTCCACAATTGATCAAATAGTAAATATCAACAGAGGTATATCTCTAACTTCTTGAAAATTTCAACTAGACTATTTGTCGATTCAATTTCCCCATTCCATTATGAAAAGAGTTTAAAGTAAACGTTGTTCGTTACATGATTTCAACTACTATATCTGCCATAGAAGATATCTAATAGGACTCAGAAATAATGCAGAAATTTCGAATCTTCCAAATGCTAAATTGTACAGCTACAAAGAATTACAAGCAGCAACCGAAAATTTCGACCACGCGAATAAGATTGGTGAAGGTGGATTTGGTTCTGTATACAAGGTAATTGTCAACCTTTTGCTTCATCCTATATTGCTTTTTTTTTTTTTTTTTGGGCNGCTATGTTAGTTGTTAATTAAGTTGCGCTTGAACTTGTAGGGAAAGCTAAATGACGGTGCTTTAGCAGCCATTAAAGTTCTATCTTCCCAGTCAGAGCAAGGCGTGCGTGAATTCCTAAACGAGATAGTAGCAATATCTGGAGTCGAACATGAAAACCTGGTCAAGTTGTATGGTTGTTGCACAGAGAGAGGCCAAAGAATATTGGTTTATGGCTATCTCGAAAATAATAGCCTCGCTCAAACTCTTCTAAGTAAAGCTCATCCACTTCACCTTTAAGAATAACGTTTAATATTTCTTCCGAAGTCCATTTTGTGTGTTTAGTAAGGAAGCTGATTAAATTTGTGATATAGGACGGCACAGTGATTTGCAGTTTAGCTGGAAAATGCGGACTAAAATCTGCATAGGAGTCGCACAGGGGCTTGCTTTCCTTCACGATGAAATCCAGCCACGTATTGTTCATAGAGATATTAAGGCAAGCAATATTCTTCTTGATAAGAATTTCACACCGAAAATCGCTGACTTTGGTCTGGCAAAGCTTTTTCCGGCCACTATGACTCATATTAGCACGCGTGTTGCTGGAACCTTGTGAGTTGATGAAACTTTTGCTCTATTTTAGAATTTTAAGTGGCGTTTTAGATGGGGAAATTGAGAGATTACTATGAGCATGAATATTTCTAGTAAGTAGTACAGAACTTGTGATAGTTCGTTCGTGGTCATTATTTTTTCCGGTTGCTCCACTGAATGTGCTTCGTCCATGTATTTTGAAAAAAAATAGGACTAAAGATAATTTCCTCAACTCAAAATTTTAAATATATATATTTTTTTTGGCCTTCTGTAAAATAATCGTTCGTTCGTATTCTTCTTTTGCAGCGGTTATTTGGCTCCTGAGTACGCGATTCGGGGCAAGCTGACGAGAAAAGCAGATATATACAGTTTTGGAGTTCTTCTGCTAGAGATTATCAGTGGGAGGTGCAACATGAACAAGAAATTACCAGTCGAAGAACAAAATCTTCTCGAAAGGGTATGAATGAAAACTCTAGAATTTCCATTTTCTTGGAAAAAAAATAAAAAAATCAGAGTGGTGAAGTGAATTGTTGTTATCTGCATCTTTTCAGAATTTTGATAATATAAATACTTCAACTTTAAACTTTTCCACATGTAAATAAAATACTACGAAATTCCCATCTCTAGGACCTCATCAACCTTATTTCCCAGGCATGGATATTGTACGAGAACAAAACGCCAACCGAATTGATCGATAAATCGCTCGAGGGGGACTTCAACACGGACGAAGCTTGCAGGTTTGTGAAGATCGGGCTTTTGTGCACCCAAGATAAGCCCAAAAACCGGCCCACGATGTCGGCCGTTGCCAAAATGTTGAAAGGTGAGAAGGGCGTGGATGAGATGGAGCTGTTGAGGCCAGCCTTGCTCAAAGAGCTAATGGCGCTAAAGGCCTCAAGCAATGCCCCGTCATCAAGTTCTGGAACAAGCACGAACGATGGATCTTCGTCGTGCTCTCAAAGTACAAACATGTCGTGCGCGACTATGTCTTTTTCGTCAATATATGATCGGAGTAATTGAGCCCGGGAAAGAAAAGAAGAGGAAGAAGAAGAAGAAAGTTTGTTTCTTTAGGAAATGTATATGGGGTTTTTAGAAATGGGAATTATGGAATGTTAACACTCAAATGTGGTGGGATTTATTTTTTTCTTGTTGTTTTTTTTTTTAATGGTAAAAAATGGCCATAAGATGATATGTATGTGGAAAGCAAATTTAATAAAATCATTTTTTTTTTT
>BKCP01003336.1:647371-682364 GCA_008636005.1 Striga asiatica
AAATGTTTTAACTTGGATTTTCAAAAAAAAAAAAATAAAAAAATATACACCTAACAAACAAATAGAGTAAAACCTCTCATAAACCTAGCAGACGAGTCAAACGACCACCCAAATCGACAATTGAGACCCACACCACAACAAAAGTCATAATAGAACTAAAAATCTAGAACCCCAAACCCAAAAAATGCGGATGAACTGCTTAGACAGATTTGATGAGTAGACCGTTCTCGATTAAGATCTGGGCTCCATAGGATTTCAGCATTGGGGAAGAGAGGAGTAGCCGCCACGAAAACACCGGAGGGCTTGAAACTAGGACTCAAGGAGGGGCCAACCATAACAGCACACAACCGAGTAGGGGTGGAAAGCGAATCGGACCGTAATGATCCCATTCTTAAAAACAAGGATTTTTTTTTTTTTTNACAAGTCAAACTCAAGAAAAAAATTCTTATTAGAATATTTTTCTTAAATAAAATTCAAACTAATGAAATTCAAGTCGATCTCGAGCATTTGTATATTTTTATAAAGTCGAGTTGAATTTTAAAAAGTCTAGCCTGTCAAGTTCGGACAACATTGAAGAAAATATTGAGCCCAACTTAATTAGGCCAATGTTTGACTCGACTCGTTTACAACTCTCGTATCATTACACTTAAAAGGTACAATTCTTACTTTTGTTCGAAATCCATTTTCAAGGTTCTCTAGTTTTTCTTTTTTTTTAACATCTGGTCCCTCTAGTTTTACTCAAATATTTAAAAGTAACATGTTTGAATAACAAATCGAACTAACTATGGAAGGCCCGAAAAAATATGGGGCCCGACATTGTGTTACAAATCTAGCTGCAGTTAAGCATAAATGGTAGGTAAAAAGGGCAGAAAGAGAGCGACTGCTAAGTTGGGCCGAATCGGGCCGATTGCAGATGGGTGTTGAAGCCCGAATTATAATCTAGGCCCACTACATCCATTTTCGACCCAAACTAGGCCCGACGTACACACCCAGCTCTCCTTGGCTAGGGTTTGCTGCATTACAATTCATTTTCACCTTTCGCAGTTCAATTTCAGACATTCGCCCATCTCTCCATTTGCTGCTCCCAGTTAAGGTAAGTACCTTTTTTCTTCTCCATTTTTCTCTCAATTAATGTTCGCTCTTTCTATGTTTTTGCAACTCTGGAATTTGTGGTTAAGTGTAGATTTGTGTCGTAATTTAGTTTTTTGTGTTCGTCTGTGTGTTCTCGATTGTTTAGTTGAGATGTGAAGATTTTCAGCTTTCTTCGGTTAGATAGTATGAAAGATCGGAATTAGCTTCTGAGGTTGATGACCCGAATTTTTAATTTTGTTTTTTGTGTGTTTTTCCTATGTCAATTTCAAGTTTTTGGTGCTTCCATGAAATTACACAGAGTTGAGGATATTGAAATTCTTGTGATGAATAATATCATTCCTTATGCTGTTGGCCTTTTGGTTAAGAAGTTCTTCATGCCTGTTTTGAAATTGGTTCTAAAATAGTGGGCACTGCAAATTATAATGACAGAGACTAATGTAGGGTAACTTAATTGAAAAGAAGATGGCATGGTATTATCCATACAGTCGACTCTGCGTAAGGAAGTTAAAGGGGTAAGTTCGATCCTTCGTCGAATCATACACACACAAATCCGTGTGGGTGTGTGTTGGGATGAACGGTCCTATACCCCTTGTGTTCCCACACAAATAGTACGAAATTTGCCGGGTAAAGGTCCTGTTTTTATTGATAATAAAAAAAAAAATTATAGTACTACCGATAAATGTAACTATAGTTTTGGCAGACCCATTAAGCTGAGGAGGAGTGGTGAAAAAATAACCCAATAACTTGCTTCCTGTCTGAAACTGTTGACTGAGAGAGACGTGTAACTCCTATTTTCCAAAACCGTGATTTCCTTTTAACGCCCGTTTAACATTCCCTTGTCATCAGAATGGAAGACGTACAAATCGAGACCGACCAGGAAGCAAACTACCCACCCGAAGCCAGCCCTGGCGAAAAGCGTTCGCGCGAAGGCAAAATGAGATCCAAAGTCTGGCACCACTTCACCAAAATCCTCAAAGAAGACGGCAAATGCGACAAATGCCAATGCAACCACTGCCAGAAGCTCTTCACCTGCTCCAGCCGCAGCGGAACCACCCACCTCCTCCGCCACATCACCGACGGAATCTGTCCCGTCTTCCGAAAAGACCCCTCCGCCGCCACCCCCATCTCCGGCAGCCTCCTCCTCCCCTGGAAGCTCGAAAGGCCGGGCCCACCCGAAATCGAGCCCACGGCAGTTGGGCTTGTGAGGCCCAACCATCACCACTCGAGAGGGGACTCTGCTTGGGCTGCCGAGTTCAGGGGGTGTGTGGCAAGGCTCGTCGAGCTGGCCAACGGGAAAATTCCAGCAGGATTTGTGGGAGGCGGCCCGCCGGCGGCAGGGTCGCCGGACCACTCGATATCGGCGGCGTTGAGCTGTCTGAACGAGATGCAGGATATTCCGCAGTCGAGCGAGATGTATCTGGACGCGTTTGAGATTCTGCAGGATGCCGGAGAAAGGGAGTGCTTCATATGCCTGCCGCCGGAGCCGAGGCGGAGGTGGCTGCAGAGGATGCTGCACCGGCGGCACCCCTTGCGCTATAGTTCCAACATGTCATGATGAGTCATCCCCATTTTTTTTTATTTTTATTTTTTGTTTGGTGAAATTTCTGTTGCTGTTTGTTGGTAAGAGGTGATTGTGGTTGTTGATGCATACATAGTTTGCATGGAGCTTCTTGTGATGAATATATATATATATATATTATGTAGACCTCTTGTAGCTTGTGGGGAGAGAAGAGTGATGGTTAAAGATAGTTGACGTTGGGTGTAGTCATGAAGTGTTGAGCTGAGGGTTGAGACTGATCTTGTGATTTTTTCACCATCATTTCTTTTGCCTTTTAAAAGATGTAAAATTTAAGAACCATTTTCTAAGATGAAAAATACCTTTATAGTAAGTTTGACAAAAAAAAAAAAAATTAGTGTTCATTTCGAAAAAAACACATTATCTTTAAGAATAAAATTTAATCTTAGACAATTTGGTCGGATTTTATTTTCAAATATTTAGAAAACAAATACAAAGTGTCTGAATTTTCTTAAATATGGAATCCATTGGAATTTTATTTTTTTGGTAATCAATTTGAAGATTCTTACGACAAAAATGTGTTAATTATTTATGAAATCAAATTCAAATAAAGATTAATTTAAAATTTGTGCAACTTTCTCATATTATTTTTATTATTTTACCAAGATTTGTATCCCATTTGTTTTTTTGTAACAAAAATTTGAGATAGGCCAAATTTTCCTTTTCAACTTTTTACAAAACACAACTAATTTCAATTCATTTAAAAAAAATATGAATGTCATAGGAATCCCTTTCTTTTTTATAACAAAATTTGAGATTGATCGGATATCGTCGGATTTTCTTTCTCACTATTTAGGGAACAAATACAAATTGGCCGGATTTTCTTAAATATGAAACCCATAGGTATCCCATTCTTTTGGTTACTAATTTGGAGCTTCTTCTGCGAAAATGTCAATTATTTTTTAAATCAAATCCAAATACAAATTAATTTACAATCCATAAAACTTCTACATATCATTTTTTTTCGCCAAAATTTGAATTTTTTTTGGTAACAAAATTATTCTATTGATCGAATTCCCCTTTCCAATTTTTTAGGAAACAAAATTAATTCAATTCATTTAAAAAGTATGAATGTCATAGGAATCTTTTTTTTGTAACAAAATTTGAAATCGGCCGGACTTCCCTTTTCAATTTTTTAGGGAACAAAATTAATTTCAATTTATTTAAAAAAATATGAATGCTATAAGACTCCCATTTTTATGGCAAGGTGAGATACTTACCGTGCAAATAGTTGTATAACTTTTAACAAATTCTTCTAAAACCGTGTTTTTTAAAAATGAATACATATCTTGATACAACTAAACTATTGGATACACAAAAATGAAAAATATTTATGCGCATCCACGACATTTTTTTACAACTAAACTATTGGATACAAATCTTAATCCATTTGAAATATGTATAATTATTTTTTTTATATTATTAACAATACATGAATATTTTATTGAATAATTTTTTTCCAATGTTCCGTGTTTCATGTATAACCATAGCCAATAATTTAGGAAAACCAATTCAAATGATTTTCGAAACCGTGATTTTTAAAAATGGATACAAATCTTGATACAACTAAACTATTGGATATACAAAACCGAAAGTATTCATGCGTATCCACAATATTTTTTCACAACAAAATTATTGATTACAAATCTTTATCCATTTTAAATATGAATAACTTAAATCATTTTATGTAATTATTAACAATACATGAATATTTCATTTAATCAATTATGAGATTTTACATTATCTCAAGAAATCAGATTGAATGAGGTTGAAAATGCCAACACTCACTATCCATGAAAGGAGATTGAATGCAATTGAAAATTTGACTAAAAGCTCTGGCGAGATTTGTATTACTTAGAGATAGTGGAGGAATTTTGGAGAATTATAAAATCCTTTTCAGCTCAACTTCTCTAGATTTTGATGCTCATATTTTTAAGGGAACACCCAAATCCATAACAACCAGTCAAAGAGCTTAGTAAACTAATTTCTGAAGATGAGGTGAATAAAACCCCAACAACTTCTCTAGATTTTGATGCTCATATTTCTCCCAATTTTTGCCATTTTGCTTGGGATTCAATTCATAATTGTATGTTTGAAGTTGTGAATGATTTATTTTGTTGTGCCAAAAACCCCAAACATTGTTAATGACACCCTTATTACTTTGATAACTAAGATTAAAAATCCTTCTAGGATTTCTCATTGTAGGCCAATTAGCTTGTGTCGTGTAGATTATAAAATTATCTCCAGGCGTCCTCTCCAGGCCCGCCTTTGTCCTCCGCCTCCGGCCTCTCATCGCCTCCGCCTCCGCCTTCCACCGCCTTACCTTGGCTATATCGACTAGGGGGTTCGCCACCCGACAGAGGACGTCGTCCCTAAACGATCAGAATCCGAACGGGTCGAATCGGCCCCCAAATAAGACGAGCATTCTCGAAGGCTGTGATTTCAAGCACTGGCTGGTGGTCATGGAGCCTCCGGATGAGAACGCAATGCGGGACAAAATCATCGATTCGTACATCAAGACTCTTGCTATGATCTTTGGGAGGTTTGGCAATTTTCAACTTGCTTGTCTATGTTTATAGCAGTGAACTTAAAGACTTCCTTTTTTTTTTTTCTTTTTTTTTTCTATCTCTTTGGGGTTGTCTTGTTTAAATTCAACTGAAATCTCAAGATTCGTTCTCGTTATGCTAGGAGATGATTAAAATTCTGGGTTACATGTTCTGAGTTAGAAGCCCACATTGTATTTATTGTGTTAAATATTGAAAATGCTAAGACAAAGGTTGTTCATGGTAATTCATATGTAGTTATGAGTCCTTGATTACTGTAATATTGAATGGTCGACTCTAATTCTAGAGTGTGATACAAACCGTTTATTTTTATTGTTATCGGTATTATAATTTTGGAGTGATTGGTTGGGTTACAAAATGCTTAAAAGTTTAAACTAATGAATGAGTTTAATATTTATGCTACTTCTCTTATGAGATTATAAACACAACAGTTGACAATCTCAGTCTCTCATTTTGTTTCCATCTGCCAGTCTTAATATCATAATAATATTCATTGCATTATTGTAATTTTTCTATATGCAGTGAAGAAGAAGCTAGGATGAAGATTTATTCAGTCTCTACGAAGTGTTACTTTGCCTTTGGAGCTCGTGTCGGAAGTGCTTTCTCACAAAATAAAAGGTCTCGATCACCATATTACTTTCTGGTATTTATTTAACCTTATGAGTTTCTTACATTGATTAAAAAAAAAAAACATATGGTGCAGAAATTCCTAGAGTTCGTTGGGTGGTCCCAGATTCATACTTAGATGTGCAGAACAAAGATTATGGAGGTATGAATTACCTCTGGCATATATATATGAAATATATGAATTTTTTTTTTATTTGCGGAATTTATTAATTAGTTTACCTTAAATTTTAGCTATTCCAGGTAATCAAATGCCACAATAAGAGAACCACTATAAATTTCAACACCTCAATCCGCACCCGTAAAGGAGACAGAGAAACTCGTCAAATATTTAAAGGATATCAGCATATTTTTCCCAATATAGAAAGTGAATACGAAATATTGGAATGGCTCTAAACACAGTAAAAAATTGTATCCGAACAGCAAGAAACTTATCAATACAAAAGACAGAAAAACAAGAGTAAATACGGTTTCGCTAATGTAAGCTCTTTCCAGCCCAAGTTCCTACAGTTTCAACAAGGTTTTTGCAACATAAGCTCCGGCTCGGGAACCTATCTTGAAAAAAATAAACAAATAAATAAAAATTGCCGAGTTTCTGCTCGATCTCGGCTAATGTTTTCAAATCGATGATGCATTGCAATAATTCAAAATTACTGATAGTGATTGTAATAAATAACCTCAAAATACCACTTTGTTCATTCGCAAAAACCTTTGTTCATTCGCAAAACCTTCAAGACACTTTCGCAGGTGGAGCGGAAGTTCCCTTTAATACCACTTACCTCCATTGCTCTAACAAGCATTCTGGTCAGGCGGAAGGGAACCTAGATAGACCAATAATGATATTTTAGGAAGAAATATTCAGTACATTTTCTTTTCATATACAATTTAAATGAAACCATTAAACAACAGCTAACCTTTCCAGAATAATATTACTCTCTCAAAATTAACTTCATATAAAACAAGGATGCAGAATTCAGCAATAAGAGCAATACAATCATTGTGCAGCAAATAAGGCACAGAATTTATTAACAAAACCTTCATCAAGAAGCATATTCTTCACCATCACTTCCATGTATTATCATCCGCCTGAATACATGTTAATAAAGATCCCAAGCCTAGAAGGGAAACTTTCATTAGCAGCTGCATATGCGTGAATCAAACTACAAAAATATATACAAATGGAAATCCAAATGCAACATTCAGAGAAGCAGCACTTCAAGATCTTAAATCTGATCATCACCAATTATGGAATAAAATCAAGGTAAAGCGAAAAGCAAGAAGAAACATGCTTGGCCTTTCCATATTCGTTAGAATTCTCGAGAAGAAGCAATTAAAAAAATTGATAACAACAATAATAATAATAAAAAAAAAAAGCGTTGAAAAGAAAGAATAGATATGCTCTGCACCTTCTTCTTCTTGAAATCTGCTGCAATAATTTTTTCAAGAAAAAAAAATGCTAACTGAAACAAAAAAATACTTAATTTTTTAAATTAAAAATAATAAACAACTTATAAAATTCATGGATAGATAGAATAAAAAATGTGAATTTGACAATAAATTGTAGTATCCAGCATCAAAAGGAAAAGTCAAAATTGGTGGGCTTAGCCACCATTATGGAAAGAAGAAAAATTGTTACACGCCTACAATGAAGAAAAATTGAGGAAGGTGCAGCCGGTTTTTTTTCTTTGTTCACATGGCATTTACCCTCTATAAATAGAGGGGGTTTCAGCAGATGGAAATGTACCAAGCAAAAGAAAAAAGAGAGAAAAAGAGAGAGCAAGATAACAAGAATAATATTTCTTGTGAGTGTTATTTTTCAGTGAGAGAAAAATAGAGTGTTTGAGTAAATCCTTTGGGTGTGGGAAAAATACACCGGGTCGGGTATCATCTCTATTACTCCTTGTTTGTAATATTTGAATAGGAGTGGGGTCTCACTGGGCCACTATATTTTACATTTCTAGTATAGGGGAGTGTGAAAATATATTGTAATTATCTTGAAAATATAGTGGAATTGTTCGGAGGTTGTCCCGTGGTTTTTTCCTCTACATTGGAGGTTTTTCCACGTTAAATCTTGGTGTCGTTTTTCTTGCATATTTTATTTATTTGGGATATTCTTAGTATGCTCTGTGGTCGCAGTTTAATCTGATCTTCCACATCAGAAAAGAATTATTCCTGTTTTATTGCAAGAGATTTTCTTTTGTCATTTTTGAGTTGCTGCGATTGGGATTAATGTTCACCATTTTACTCCGGTATTTTTAATTCAGCATTTGCGCATCTGTGCCCAACAAGTGGTATCAGAGCTTAAGTTGGGCTCTGTATCAACCAGTGTAAATTAAATGGAGGAGAACGTGGGTACCATGGTGAAGCTGACAGCAACAAATTACTCCATTTGGAAGCCAAAAATGGAGGACATACTTTTCTACAAAGATCTGTATGATCCTGTAGAAAAGGGAGATAACAAGCCAGATGACGTGAAGGATGACGATTGGAAAAAGTTACACAGGAAGGCTGTCAGTTTAATCCGACAGTGGGTGGATATCAGCATATTCCACCATGTTGCCACAGAGTCGAAAGCCCATACACTGTGGAACAAAATCGAGCAGATGTATCAAAGGAAGACTGCACAAAATAAAGCTTTCGTTATCAGAAAGCTTGTGAATTTAAAATATCGGGATGGAAGGTCTGTTGCAGAACACTTGAATGAGTTTCAAGACATGGTAAACCAACTTGTTACCATGGAGATGAAACTTGACGAAGAACTGCAGGCGTTGTTACTTTTGAGTTCTTTACCGGATAGCTGGGAGACTCTGGTGGTCTCGTTGAGCAACTCTGCTCCTGAAGGAAAACTGACTTTGACCCAAGTCAAAGACAGTATGTTTAATGAAGAAACAAGAAGAAAAGATTCCGGGGCAAGCAGCTCCCAAGCTCTGGTCACAGAAACCAGGGGGAGAAGTAAAAGTAGAGGCCGGAATAACAAATCCAGAGATAAATCACAATCTCAAACCAGAAGAAAATTCAAGTGTTATCACTGCGGTGAAGAAGGGCATATCAAAAGAAACTGTAAAGCCTGGAAGAACAGAGATCGGAGGAACAACAAATCAGAGAACGATGAAAATACCGCAACCCCTGTAATCAATGGGGAAGTGGTGTTGCTCTCTGTTGAAGAAGAAGAGTGTCATGTTGCAGATTCATGTGTTGAATGGGTCATTGACTCAGCCGCATCTTACCATGCCACCTCTCACAAGGAATTCTTTTCTCTATACAAAGAAGGAGACTTTGGTAGAGTAAAGATGGGCAACGACAGCATTGCAAATATTGTGGGTGTTGGTGATGTGTGCATTCAAACTGATATTGGGTGCACAATAACACTGAAGGACGTGCGACATGTCCCTGACTTACGTCTGAACCTGATCTCTGTACATGCATTGGATCTAGCAGGCTATACTAATAATTTTGGTAGCGGCACGTGGAGACTTACCAAAGGATCATTGTTAGCTGCTAGAGGTACAGTGAGATCGACGCTGTACAGAACTCAAGTGAAGCTGATCAAGGGTGGACTTAATGCAGTCGAAGATGATGCTTCGCCAAATTTGTGGCACAAAAGACTGGCTCATATTGGTGAAAAAGGATTGCAAATTTTGGCAAGAAAGTCCCTCATCCCGTTTGCCAAAGATTCAAAACTAAATCCTTGTGATTATTGTCTCTTTGGGAAGCATCATAGAGTGTCTTTCAGCAAAACCTCGAAGCTGAAAGAGAATGTGTTGGAGATGGTGTATTCTGATGTATGTGGACCCATGGAAGAGGAGAGTCTCGGTGGTAGCAAATATTTTGTGACGTTTATTGATGATGCTTCACGAAAATTGTGGGTGTATTTCTTGAGAACGAAGGACGAAGTTTTTCAGTACTTCAAAAGGTTTCACGCTATGGTAGAGAGACAAACTGGTAAACCTTTGAAGTGTCTTCGCTCAGATAATGGAGGGGAATATACTTCCCATGAATTCAAGAATTATTGTGCTGATCATGGAATCAGGCATGAGAAGACTGTACCTGGAACCCCACAGCATAATGGTGTGGCTGAAAGAATCAATAGAACCATTATGGAGAAAGTGAGGTGTATGTTAAGAATGGCTAAGCTACCTAAGCCATTCTGGGGTGAAGCTGTTCTAACGGTGTGCTACCTGATCAACCGATCTCCATCTGTTCCTTTGGGCTTTGATATCCCTGAGAGAGTATGGTCCGGACATGATGTTAAATACTCTCATTTGAAGGTGTTTGGATGCAAAGCTTTTGCTCACGTCAACAAGGAACAGAGGCGAAAACTTGATGATAGAGCCATTCCTTGTATATTTTTGGGCTATGGAGATGAGGAATTTGGCTACAGGTTATGGGATCCAGAAAAACGAAAAATTGTCAGAAGCAGAGATGTAGTGTTCCATGAGCAAGAAACTATGTCTGATTTTACTTCACCAGAAATCAAAGAACCAGGTGGTAAGGTGGATCTTTCACCTGTAGAACCTCCTAGAGATGCCACAGTAGGGGGAGAGTGTGATGGTGAAGGTGTCGAGCAAGAAGACCTCGAAGCTCCGCCTCAGCTCAGGAGATCAAATCGAGCAATCCAACCATCTACGAGGTACCCTAGTTCCACGTATATTACCATCACGGAAGAAGGGGAGCCAGAAAGCTTTGGAGAAGTACAAACTCATAAGGATAAATCCCAGTGGATGAAAGCTATGCAAGAAGAAATGGATTCACTGGTGAAAAATGAAACTTATGAGCTTGTGAAGCTTCCGGAAGGCAGAAAAGCCTTGAAAAACAAATGGGTGTTCAAGCTTAAGAAAGATGGTGACAAGCTGTTGAAGTACAAGGCTCGCTTAGTCGTGAAAGGATTTGGACAAAAGCGAGGGATAGATTTCGATGAAATCTTCTCACCGGTTGTAAAGATGAGCTCTATTCGAGTAATACTCGGACTTGTAGCTAGCTTGGATCTGGAGCTTGCACAACTAGATGTGAAGACTGCATTTCTTCATGGAGACCTAGATGAAGAAATCTACATGGAGCAACCAGAAGGATTTGAGAAGAATGGAAAGGAGCACATGGTTTGCAGATTGAAGAAGAGTTTGTATGGACTGAAACAAGCTCCAAGACAGTGGTATAAGAAATTTGACTCGTTTATGGCGAGCCATGAATATACCAAGACTGATGCAGATCATTGTGTGTTCGTTAAGAAATTTCCAAGTGATAAATTCATTATCCTTTTGTTATATGTAGATGATATGTTGATAGTGGGACAAGATATGAAGCTGATTGGTGATTTGAAGAAGGATTTAACAAAGTCCTTTGATATGAAGGATCTAGGCCCTGCGAAACAAATTTTGGGCATGCAGATCATGCAAGACCGAAAATCCAAGATGTTATGGTTATCGCAAGAACGGTATGTGAATCGGATTCTGGAGAGATTCAACATGAAATCAGCTAAGCCGGTCAATACACCGTTAGCCAATCACTTCAAACTCAGCAAACGAAGTTGTCCTACGAGTCAAGAAGGAAAAGAAGCTATGGCGGGTGTTCCATACTCCTCGGCAGTCGGGAGTTTGATGTATGCCATGGTCTGTACCAGACCAGATATCGCTCACGCGGTTGGAGTTGTTAGCAGGTATCTTTCCAATCCAGGGAAGGAACATTGGGAAGCTGTGAAGTGGATCTTGAGGTACTTAAAAGGTAGTGCAAATAAGTGCTTGAGCTTCGGCAAAGGAAACCCAGTTCTTGAGGGTTATACAGATGCGGATATGGCAGGTGACCTGGATAGTAGAAAATCTACTACAGGGCTTGTGTTTACATTTGCAGGAGGAGCTGTATCTTGGCAATCTAAATTGCAGAAATCTGTTGCCTTGTCGACTACTGAAGCCGAGTATATTGCACTAACAGAAGCAGGAAAAGAAATGCTTTGGTTAAAGAGGTTTCTTCAACAATTGGGAATGAAGCAGGAAAGGTACGATATCCATTGCGATAGTCAGAGCGCATTGGATTTAAGTAAGAATGCGATGTACCACTCTCGCACGAAGCACATTGATGTCAGATATCATTGGCTACGTCAAGCAGTGGAAGAACAACAGTTCAAGTTGGAAAAGATTCACACTGACGAAAACCCTGCTGACATGATGACGAAAGTTGTAACAGGAGGAAAGCTTCAACATTGTGCCGAATTAATCGGCATGGAATGCATGTAAAGGTCTGCAGTATATTTCCTTTTGGCTGGAGGGGGAGAATTGTAGTATCCAGCATCAAAAGGAAAAGTCAAAATTGGTGGGCTTAGCCACCATTATGGAAAGAAGAAAAATTGTTACACGCCTACAATGAAGAAAAATTGAGGAAGGTGCAGCCGGTTTTTTTTCTTTGTTCACATGGCATTTACCCTCTATAAATAGAGGGGGTTTCAGCAGATGGAAATGTACCAAGCAAAAGAAAAAAGAGAGAAAAAGAGAGAGCAAGATAACAAGAATAATATTTCTTGTGAGTGTTATTTTTCAGTGAGAGAAAAATAGAGTGTTTGAGTAAATCCTTTGGGTGTGGGAAAAATACACCGGGTCGGGTATCATCTCTATTACTCCTTGTTTGTAATATTTGAATAGGAGTGGGGTCTCACTGGGACACTATATTTTACATTTCTAGTATAGGGGAGTGTGAAAATATATTGTAATTATCTTGAAAATATAGTGGAATTGTTCGGAGGTTGTCCCGTGGTTTTTTCCTCTACATTGGAGGTTTTTCCACGTTAAATCTTGGTGTCGTTTTTCTTGCATATTTTATTTATTTGGGATATTCTTAGTATGCTCTGTGGTCGCAGTTTAATCTGATCTTCCACATCAGAAAAGAATTATTCCTGTTTTATTGCAAGAGATTTTCTTTTGTCATTTTTGAGTTGCTGCGATTGGGATTAATGTTCACCATTTTACTCCGGTGTTTTTAATTCAGCATTTGCGCATCTGTGCCCAACATAAATTTCTTTGACCTCATGTGTTTGACCGAACTCCATCTTGTTGCAGTACATCGTTCATGTCGACTATGGAACAGCCTCGCATGCCCCGTTAGCAAGGGCTTGCCCTATCGCACTCAAATAACGATTCTCAACTTCTCCGACATCTTTTTCACATGTTCTGTCGTCGTGATAAGGAGCTTCACGACCAGAGCGGGTTCAGATCTGGAAGCCATGGACGGCGAGGCTGACGTGGCCCCGATGGTGGTCGAATAGGGTCCTAGTCACCTTTCAGTCGAGAGAGGCGATTGAAAGTGGGGACCAAATGCTCAGTAAGCAGCACGTTGAAAAGGCAACGGGATGGTGAAAATCGATGATGGAAGGCGCACAAATTTGAGAGATTTTTTGCGACTGCGTGGGAAAATTTTGTGGGGAAAGATAAATTTGAGAGAAATTGTATGTTAGGTAGGGTTTGTTGGTAAATATAAGATAATAATCCTAATTATATTAGAGTTAAATTGGATTAAACAAAAATCCTATTTATTAAGTATTTTATTTTAAATAATTTAGGAATGTATCCGAATCAAAAGTCGAAGCATGTAATGTTGCTAAGTAAGCTTCCGAAGCGTGCGAGGCAGCCATTTAGGCTTACGTTTTTAAATTATATTAAGAGGGGATATATGTAGCTTGTGACTTGTGGGGGAGAAAAAAAAAGAGTGGTGATTAATGATAGTTGAGGTTGGGTGTGCTTTTGGCTGGATTGATTTGTAATGATAGGGTGCATAAGTTAAGAAAGTGTTGTGGTGAGGGTTGAGACTTGAGACTTATCTTATGCTTCCTCCTATTTTTAATAAATGTCGTTTTGACAAGTTGTACAGTAATTAAGAATATATTTTTTGCCAAAAATAACCCTTATTAATGAGGATAGAGATGAATGTTTTGAGAAAAGATGATGAGTGAATATGAAAATACGTAGTGTATTTATTAGTTAGATGAGGGTAGTAATGAAAAAATATGTACAAAATAGCCAAAACGACATTTATTTAACAAATGATCAATTAAGCCAGAATGACAAATAATAATATAGGAGAGAATAATTGTCTTCACCATCATTTCTTTTGCCTTTACAAGATGTATAAGACCTAAGAACCACTATCTATTGGTGAACCACATAATTAATAATAATATAAGAATTTAATTAATTAAACTATCAAAACAATGTAATATATATATATAGAATTTGATTTATTTTTTTAAATAGTAACTGTTTTCCATCGAAAAAAATTCTATTTACTATATTGAGAAACTAGTATGAGTCCCGTGCAATGCACGGGTAAGAGATATTCATTAATATTTATAAACCAAAAATTTCTATTAAATAATATTATAAATTTAAAATATGGAATCGATATGTAATACAATTTAGCTATATTAATTTATTAAAAATGTTACATAAAATTTAAATTGTGCAAAATTACATAAAAATGTCTATTTAAAATTAGTACACAACCCGTGCGGTGCACATAACTAATAATAATTACATCATATTCTTTTCAAAATATGTATCATTTTTAAATTTTTATTCAGAAAATCGTTTGACTATATGTGATTCCATAAAATAGTTATTTTGGTAAAATGTTATCATATATTTAACAAACTATGTGAATAATAAGTATAAATATAAAATTTATATTGTTTCATTACTTAAAATAATTTATTAATATATAAACTACTAAATAAAAAAAAATTAAATAGTTGAGTAATTTATTAAACTATAAATAATTGACTATTTCGTTTATGTCCAAGTTAATATTGATCCGTAAGTTATGAATAATTATTTTTTATTTTTAAATTTTGAATAAAAATATTTTTATTTTTTCTCAATATATTATATACCAAATTTAAACCATGCAACTAAGAAATACAATAGCTGCAAGTCTTGTCAATATATTACATTCCAAATTTAAATCATGCAAGTAATAAAGGTAATAGCCGCAATATTTGACCAAAATGATTCTGTACATTAATTTAGGTGGGATTTTTCAAAATTTGGCCAAAAATATTACTCAATATAGTAAATACTTTTAGATGGGAAACCAAATATTTTTTGCTGATTTTTAATTGCTATTTCAAGTAAATATGATTGTCTCTTTATATATTACTAGATTAATGATAAATTATAAAGTGAGTGAATTTTTTTGGTATAAAATTTTATTGGGATATTCAATTTTTGATATGAAATGANTCCATTCTCCAATATTAGTACATTACACATTTTGGAGATTCTTCTATTTATATATATTTCGTGTCAAAATGTTGATTAAAATTGGTCCATCTTTTCAAAAAAATAGACCAATTTTTATTTGTGTATATCTTTCCAAAAGTTGATATATTTTTATTTGGACTAATCAAAACTTTCAATAATTAATTGAAAATATTAATCTATATTTTTTGCAATAGTTTAGCTATTAATTGATTATTTAGTTTGAAATCTTACTTTACAATTTTTAATATTTACATAATTTTACTCTTCAAAAATAAATACTAAGAATAGTAATTTTGAAAATTTTAAGCGGAAATTTTAATATTATATCAAGTAAATTCTATTCTCTATTATATAGTAATAAATTATTCATTTATTATATTTTAATACACATGTTTGTGCCACATAAGAGTCACATAAACGAATGACTTCGTAAGAAAAACCATCCAACGACCATAGAAAAACCATCAATTATCATATACCCACCCATAATTAATTTTGTACTAAAAAAGATATTTATAGTATTTTTCAAATTGGCCCTGGATATTCCAGTAATTCTACATTCGAGCATCCGTACTTGGGAATTTGGGATATAGTTATATGTAACATACATGCAGCCTCGCTACTTCAAGAAAACCCCCTTTCTCTGCGCAGTCGCTAGGGTTTATCAATCTCATCTGCGAAAATGGCGAGTCGATACCTCGCTCGTCGCGCCCTTCTCTCCACCACCAGACCGCCGTTCTCCATCGTTTCTCACTCCTACACCACGGCCGCGGTCGCCTCCTCCTCCTCCGGCGTCCCCTCCAGGCCCGCCGCCTTTGTCCTCCGCCTCCGGCCCCTCGTCGCCTCCGCCTCCGCCTCCGCCTCCTACTTCCGCCGCCATACCCCGGCGATATCGACTAGGGGTTTCGTCACCCAACAGGGGACGTCTTCCCTGAACGATCAGAACCCGAATTGCTCGAATCTGCCCCCGAAGGAGACGAATTGTCCCGACGGCTGTGATTTCGAGCACTGGCTGGTGGTCATGGAGCCTCCGGATGCGAACGCGACGCGGGAGGAAATCATCAATTGGTACATCGAGACTCTTGCTATGGTCTTGGGGAGGTTTGGCAATTTTTCAACTTACTGGTTTTATGTTAATAGCATTGAACATAAAGACTTCATTTTTTTTTCATATTACAACAAAAAATAATGAAGATTATATCAAAATTGTAAAATTTTATTAAAAAAATAAATTTGACAATAAGTAAGGGAATAAATCATGTTCAGTCTTTGTACAAGAAAAAAGATAGACCAAATATAAACAAAGATTCAAACTCTTTTTCACTAATCATATGTTTAAATTTATTGTAATCTCGAATAGTCAACTCTTTTGTTGTAAAAAATAAATATTATTGTTTTTAAAATATATTTATAATAACCAAATAAACAACAAATTGAAACTCATATTTAAAATGGATAATTCGATCCCTAGTAATGACTATCACTTATATGATTGAATTATATGCACACAAGTAACATTTTGTATAAGAAGTTAAAAATTATTTTTATAATGAAAAAATGAGAGAACAAAAAATATTTAATTTAATTATCAATTATTATAAACTAATTTAACTTCAAATGAAAAAAGAAAACTTATTTAGTCTTGTGAAAATTAAAGGAAATAAATCATTTTATTAACCAATTATACTAAAATGTTTTTTACCTTTAAAATTTTGTAATAATTTGTGCCCCTAGAATTTTTGGGCCTTCGGCCCGCTGTGCTCTTTGGGGTTGTCTTGTTTAAATTCAATCGAACTCTCTTGATTCTGGTTATGATTAGGTTTATAGATTCTGAGTTAGAAGCCAACATGGTATTGTTTTAAGATTTTATGTATTCCAATTAAAAATCTCGTGCAGATTATTTATCTTGTTGCAATATTGTGCTAAATGTTGAAAATGCTTAAGCAAAGGCTGTTTACGGTACCGTACTTCATATATAGTTATGAGTCCTTGATTAGTGTAATATTGAATGGTCGATGTCGATTCTTGAGTGTGATACAAACCATTTATTGTTATTGTTAGACTATTAGTTACAGGTTGGGTTACAAAATGCTTAAAAGTTTAAACTAATGAATGAGTTTAATATTCATGTGACTTCTCTTATGAGATTAGTCTGTCATTTTGTTTCCATCTGTCAGTCTTAATATCATAATATTCATTGTTTTATTGTAATTTTTGTATATGCAGTAAAGAAGAGGCTAGGATGAAGATTTATTCAGTCTCTACGAGGTGTTACTTTGCCTTTGGAGCTCTCGTGCCGGAAGAGATTTCTTACAAAATAAAAGGTCTCAATCACCATATTACTTTCTGGTATTTATTTAACCTTCAGAGTTTCTTACATTGATAAAAAAAAACATATGGTGCAGAACTTCCTAGAGTTCGTTGGGTGCTCCCGGATTCATACTTAGATGAGAAGAATAAAGATTATGGAGGTATGAATTACCTCTAGCATATATATTTCTTGAACCATCAAATGTATATATATTTGTCTGTGACGCCACGTAGAAACATTCATGGCGTAAATTTCTGGAAGTATTTCCCCTTTCCTTAAATATCACAACACGGGTTCATTTACAAACTCGTTTTATCCGAAGCTCAGTTTCTCGTTCATCTCATATATTTCAGGTGAGCCATTTATCAACGGCCAAGCTGTTCCCTACGATCCCAAATACCACGCGGAATGGATGAGAAACAACTCACGGGCCAACAAAAGGAACATGCGCAATGACGAGAAAAAGAAGACTCCTCAAATAATATCCAAAACTCTGCCGGCCGTGAAGACCAAGAAAGTTGTCGATGACAATAATAAAGACAAACAGGCCGTCGTTGATGCTCAGGTCGCGGATGACAAGAACAAGAAGGCCGCCAGCCTAAACAAGAAGCGGCCACACACCTCGACTAGCAAGAAAGATACGCCGCTCGACTACGAGTCACGTGGCAATAAGAAGATTCGTGTCGATGAGGACAACAAGGTGGTCTTGCCTCCACGCTCCATCGCCACCGCGGCTAAGGGCTCGACCATCGTGTCCTACCTGGCGAACGTCTTGCCTCACGCCGACACATGTCGATGGGGAAGCGATAGGAAAAAGCGAGCTAACGATGTAGCTCGCGGCCTCGGACAGGTATATCTTGGAAAACGTCTTTTAATATCTAAGTTTTGATCTTATGTTTTCATTATGAGAAATGCTATAGGTACATAATATTGTATATAGAGGTGTACATAACGCTCACATTGAGTGAGACCGACCAAAAATAAAACATCAAGTAGACCCCACTCCATGGGAGTGTTATGTACATCTCTAGGTACATTTATTATGTACTTGTAGCATTTTTCTTTCATTATTTTGACGTGCTAATCATATGGTCTTTAGGTCCTTGCTGGGTTAGTGCCCATGCTAAGTGACGACCTGCTCGACAACAACGAGCTTCCGAAGGAGCTGGCTCGACGCAAGAAGGAGTCCGACCTCCTCAGCCAGCACAACCGGCAGCTGACCACCAATAACCTTGAGCTGAACAAGAAGGTGGCTGCCTTGAACGGCCAGAATGAGCTTCTCGTCGCACGAAACAAGGAGCTCGAGCAGAAGTTGGTCGAACAGTCAGCTCGTCACAATGATAACCTCAAGGTGGCTGCGCAAAATGCCTGCGAGACCATTTTGCAGGCCGACATCTCTCAAGCTACCCCTTCCGTGGACCAACACGTGGTCGAGCAAAGCACTAAAGTCGATGCTGCCAATCAATTAGGACCAAAACCAATATAAATGACCTCATATAACAAAAATTCTACTAAGTAATTAGATGATAAATGTATATTGTCTTATTCATTCTTCACATTCAAAACTATGATATCGCTTTTTCTCTCTCTCTTATAACTCTTTTTGTTAATATTTCCTAATTTTTTTTATCTTTCGCAATATCATTCCGCAATATTAGCATATTGTTTATACGTAAATGAAACAAAATTTTGATGTTATGTTAAAGCACTAAATCATCTAATTTATATTTTGTATATAAAATGTGACAGTAGATGTCTGTCTAAAAGTAAAAAATAAAAATACAAATGTTTATATATATTAAATTATTATTTTATAATATACTTTCAAGATTTTTGTTTATTTATATTTCTAAGTCATATTAAGGTAACAATCAAGATGACCATCGTCAATGCTTATATCAATAGCCAACACTTGTTTTTTCATTAAATTTATGAGAACCATAATTTAACTTATTAAATACATATTGATAAAATTCCGCAATACAATAAGAATAAAATATATAAAAATGGTAATATATAACTCTAAAAAAATAAAATATAAAACTAACACTTGTGATATATGATTTAAAAAAAAATAGTTGTTGCGTTTGTAGTTTATAATGTGAAACTTTGTTTGTCGTAATATTTTGATAAAGACAATATACTCCCAAATTCTCATCACTCTTATGAAAACAATATTGATATACGATTAAAAAATTAACAATAAATTAACTCGTTATACCTCTTTTCAGGAATTATAGTTGTATAATTATAGACCTCTAAAGTAATAAAAAAAGATGGCAAAATTTATGTACATATGTTTTGACGGCATCTTTAATATTTTAATAAATTAAAATAAATTATACCAACTAAAAATAAACAAAATTAAACAAATTTTGTATTTTTTGGTCACCTCCAATCAGACCAAAATCAATATAAATTCTCTTCAATCTTCAAAATTAAAAAACATGAGTTGCGCCTCTTTGAAATCCACTAACTCTTTATATTTGTATGTTAACATTTCTATGTTTTATCAATTTTTTTTAATATCAATTCTGAAATATCTATACATTTTTTAATCATAAATACAATTAAATTTTAATGTCATGTTCGAATTCTAAGTTGTTGTTTTTTTTCTTTAGTTTTATTTTTTTATTAATATTCTTGATGGATACTGGTAAAAGGAACCTAAATTAATATATTTTTTTTCAAGTAAAAGTTATTCATTATATTCAAGATATATTTCATATGGATATGTAGGTTCATCCCCTGTATAGATGATACTTTTTTATTTTTTATTTTAAAAATATCCCTTTTCGTCAAATAAATTACAAAAAATATAAATTTATGTTTTTTTTCTTTGTCTCTATTTGTATTTTTAAAAAAATAAACAAATTTATTACAAAATAAAATAAAAATATATTAAAAATTTATCTCTAAGTAGAAAACATATAAACAAAATTATATCTCTCTTCCTCTCACCACACATCCAATAACACGTGCCCACCTGCCACCTCGGACTCTCTCTCTCATGCACCCTCTCTCTCCCTCTCCCTCTCACCACACACAAACCACACGCACACACACAAAACACTCTCTCTCCCTCTCCCTCTCACCACACACAAACCACACGCACACACACAAAACACACAACACACACTCTGTACACACATACACGCACATTACATACAACACACACACATACACACACATTACAAACGACACAAACACACACTGTACGCATGCACACACACGACAAGCACACACGTACAGCTCCGGCGTGCGATTTCAAGCCAATCTCCGGCGCTGATCACGGCCGTTGGTTCCTCTCGCGCCGCTCGCTGTCACTCGTCGCACTGCCCGTTGCCGCTACTCGACGTCGCCTCTTCCCGTTGGTTCCGTCTCGCCCACGGCCGCCGATAACATCCAAACAGCATCATCACGCAGCTCGCCGCCATTGAACTCCGCCAGTGGCTGCCTCAGCCACTGGCACTGTCCACCGCCGCAATCATCTGAGCCTGCGGCACTGCGTGCGACTGAGCGAAGCAGCCGCAACTGTTTTCAAAGAAAAAAGAAACTTGGGGATTGGGTGTTTTAATGAGAATTTGACAATATCAAAGGACCTAATTGCAATTTCAAGAATTTTTATTATATTTCAATTTAGCTCATGGGATAAATATGTAAATTATGAAAAATATATAAAAAAAATATTATTTTTTATACATAAATATATTATGTAATTGCAACAAAATCAATATAAAATATTAAATAAATAATATCATTTTTTATATATTTTAATATTTTGTATTTTTAATATTAAATAAAAGTATTATAATTATTTAATAAAAATATTAGTTTTATGTGTTAATATTTTTATTCAATATTTTTAATAATAAATAATATATTACAAATATTTTTATAATATAAATAATAAATTATTTTAATTATTTAGGTTATTTCAATTAACCAACCGAAAAAATAAATTATTTCAATTCGGTCTTAACTTGAATTTGAACATAAGAAAACCCGCACTGAATAAAATGCACAATATTATACAAAATGATGCACATTAGTGATTGTCGAACTGCATCATATTATTAGACCAAATGCACGTTAACGCGTTCGAGAATGCAAATTAACATAACAATGTGTATTTTCACAAATATTAAATTTTACTTATTTCGGTCAGATATTGGTTTTATTTACAAAAAAATAAAAAATTACATAACTGATCGAACTATAAAAAACATTGTTCTTATATTTTATCTATATATATTATTTATGTTCAAACAAAAATAATATAAAGTATTAAATAAAAATTATAAATACTAAATATATTTGTATAAAAATTAGTTGCACTTGAGTGCACATTAATGTAATACAGATTGCACAATAGTGTCTGTTAGATTGCACTATAGCGACCGAACTAAGTTTTTGGGCTCAAATACTTTACATGTCAGTTCGATTATCTATTTTTACGTTTCAAATTTTAGTTATTTCGGTTCGATGTCAGCTTTATTTTTTTAAAGTAACCGAAATAACGGAACCGATATAAAAAAGTATTATTTTTTTATAGAAATATTAGCTTTTTAATCAAAATAAATAAAAGTTAGATAGATATATTAATGTGAAATTTTCATCATTAACGTGCAATTTACATATGATCGATGTGTAAGTATTGGATTTTTTAAAAAATATAAATTTGACCTATGAACTGAATTGTAATATATTGAAATTTATAAAATTGTAATTGAGTCCTTCAAACATATCAAATTTTCAAAAAGAAGCCCTAAATTCTACAATGCAAGATCCCGTTCATCCTCAGCCTTTCTGCGGCGACAGAAAGGCGGGGCTATGGCGGCAATGGGCGAGGGCCGGCGCGGCAGGCGAGTGGTGGTTCACGCCGTCGGCGACCTGCAATGTCTCTGGTGCGTGTCGTGGCAGAGATTTCATGGGTCAGTTGCGGTGGTGGTAGGTGGCAACGTGGTGGATGTTGTCAACGCCGACGCTAGTGGCGTGGCTAGTGGCGGCGACGGCGAAATGATTGCTGCTACTAGAAGAAGTTGGCGGATGGCAGAGGCGAGGCGAGGCGAGGCTGCTGTGACCGGATGGCTGAGGCGAAGCGACATACTGGCGGAGGAAGGGGAAGGCGAGGTGGAGGTTTGTGGATGGCGGCGATTGTTATGGCTGTCGGGAATTCTTTGTTGGGATCTGTGAGGATCTCGTATGTACAACTCACGAATTCAATAGCAAACTTAAACCTATGCGCAGCGGATCTAAAGGTTTGACGTAGAAAACTTACGGTTTAAAATTTTCTGAATCTGTCGGATTCAGGATGACCGGGAACAGCACACGAATGGAACTGGATCACACGAATGGGATGACGGGATCCAGTCACGTTAGATCGGACGGGTCGTGTGCGTCGGGTGGCCGGTCGTGTCGCATCGGGTGGCCGGTCGTGTCGCATCGGGTGTCCGGTCGTGTCGCGTCGATCGGGTCGCCGACAATTTTCCAGCTGGTCGGGCGGCGATCGTCCGACTGGTCGGGGTCGGCGACTTCTGTAGATGATCACCGGGTCTCGAATACCTTTGGATCTTCTACTATATTACTTAAACACCTCTTCAACTTGTATCAGTGGAGCAACAATAATAAGATAAAGCTCGAATGAGATCTAGAGAGAGAGAGAGAGAGAGAGAAAGGCACCGTGTATTGTTTGTCCCATTTTGATTGCATTTTTCGTGCTTGTTTTGCTTTTTTTCCCCCCATTATAGGTCGTTTCTTTCGTTTTTAGTCTGTTTCATGTTTTATGATGTGTTTTCATTCATTCTGAGTATTTAGGTGTTTTTCGTTTGTTTTTTCAGTTTTCTTTGTGTTTTGTCGTTTTTGGTGTGTAGGTCCAGATGTTCGGCCGAATTTTCTCAACAGAAAAAATTGGTTTCGAGAGCATAATTGAATAGACGAGTTTGTTAGCGACGCGTAGAAAAAAACGAAATTCAATTCCGAGTTCAGACGAGCTCAAACGAGGCCGAAACGTAAAGTGGCGCAGTACAGTCCAAGCAGCGAACCGCGACCAGGGACCGAGCCCGACACCTGGACGCGCGACCCACGACTCCGCACCCGCGACCCGCGAGAAAAACAGAGGCGCCCAGTGCCGACCCGCGATGCCGGAATTCGCGCGCGTGCCCAGCGCCCCGCGCCTACCAACTCGCGACTCGCAACCCAATCGACCTTGTTTTTATTTTTCTTCGTTTTTTCTCGTTTTTGTTCGGTTTTACGAGCCCTATATGTTGGAATGCCCCCAGACTTAAATAAGAATACCCAATCTCGTTTTTCGCACGGGATAAGTACTACAAAGAATATTTAGAGTATTTTCAAATAGGCCCGGGCCATTCCAGGAATTCTACATTCGAGGATCTATACTTGGGATATATAATTATATGGGGATCTTTATTTAAATGACCTAGTCAAATGTCTTTTTTATTTAAATGACCCCTTTTCATTGTTATAAAATGTAGTAAATGAAAGGTCAATAATACCCTTATGTTGTATAACGAATGTTCTTTCGTTTTTATTATGGTATAACAAAAGTAGTTTTGTTATATTTCTTTTATTAGAACTTGTTATATTTTAAGTCCTAATTCTTTACTTATCTCTTGAACCTTTTGTTCAATTTTATATATTTTGTTATTCGGTTTTATGATTACTTCAGTACAGGTATCGATTTTCGAAGAACTAACTTCGTTTTCTTCATTATTCTGTTTAGGAATAATGTAGTCTATTTTAGGTCTAATAAAGGACGAAGTTCTATGTACTTGGAAAGACCTTCTAGGTGCTTCTAATTGTAATATAGGTGAAAATAATTCATCAATTTCAATTTTATCATGAGGTTCAAATGATAAACTATGATGACTGTTTGTTAGTGCATAGTTTATTCTCCATGTTACTGAAAATAGATGGTTTTCAGTTTTCATTATTTTTCTATTCATATTCCAGCACAAAGTGATGGAGTCATCTAAATTATTATCTAATAAAGACATTCCAACTTGGTAGTTTAAGTTAAACTTAATTTTTCCAAATTTTAGATTTCCACTTCCTTCAGCTATTAGAGCATCAGAATAATCATTCATTCTATTATCAACTAGTCTTATAGTGATAGGTGAATCTATTCCCATACTATAAGTGGATTTAAGAATCATTTGTATAGTAGACATGTAAATAAGAAATTTTATTCCGAATTTCTGCTTTAATACTTTCAATGTAGAAAGTATTTGCTCTTTACAAATAACAGGAATAACTACATTTCCTTCTGTTTGATCTGTATCTATTGCCTCTTCTCTGGAAATAATTCCAAAGAATATTTCATTTTTTCTAGAAACTAAGTTATTTAATTTCTTTAATAATCCTTCATTTTTGAAGTTATGATTTTTCTTTAAATCATGATCTGCTATCTCTAGTTTATTTGCATCTATCAGGGCTTCAATTAAGTAACCTGATTTTTCGTGTTTTGAGAAGTAACCTAAAAGATTATTTTCTTATTCATAACGCCTTCTATTATTGTTTTTAGAAAAGTAATCTGTTAGATTCTATTAACTTATTCTCTTTATTCTTTCTAACTCCAAGGATCTAAACATTTTACAAAGAATTGTTTTTCTGATCTTGAATAAGTTCTATTGTTTGTTTCTAAGATTTGGATAGCTAAATTTATACATTCAAGCTTATCTTTCCAATATTCTATGTGTTCTTCATGTATTTCAGAATGCGGTGCTGTATTTGCAATTTTCTTTTCAAGAGTTTTACGTCTTGCTAAAAATGCATTTAGCCAATCTATTTGTGACATTTTTTAGTTAAGTATTTCACCTGTTACCAGGCTCTGATACCATTTCAGTTTTCATTCTCACATTTCCAGTTTTCATTCTCATTTTCTATTTTCTTGCGGAATTTTTCTTTGAAACCTGTTTAGTGCTCATTTTAGAGTATAATTTTTCTTTATATACGGAGTTTTTCTATGTTTGATATAATTATAGCTAACTCTTTTTCTCTAGTTACAAGAGATGAATGAATATCATTGGCATAATTATCTCTTGTTCTGTCTTTATTATTTCTAATAGTTTGTCTTTTAATACCATTTTCTAAAATTTTCAGTTTTTCTAAAATATCTAGTTTAATAGATCTTAAAAGATTATTCTCTAATCTTCTTAATTCATCATATTTATCTAACCTTATAGGTAATGTCATGCAACTCTCAAAGTTATTAAAAACCTTATCTAAGAGTTCTGGATTCATACCGTTCTTCTGGATTTTGAACTTCTTCTTTGATCTAGAATGATTGGTCCACCATAGCTTCCTGTTTTTCTTCTCAAATTCCAAACACCTTGCTCCAAGTCGTCTTACAGCCCTTCTCTTCAGGTCTTACTCCGACGAACGGTTGTGTCTTCAGGAATCTCCAGAGAAATCTAGCCTAAGCTATTGGTCCTTTAGGACTCTTCTTTCTTTTAGAAGTTAGATAACTTCTGGATATTTGAAGCTTGATGCTTCTATGATTTGAAGCTCTCGACTTCTTTAAACTAATTTTTCAAAGGATTCTTTTATTGAATATTAAAAATTATTTACAGAATTTCTTAAGAGTTTTTTCTGAGGATGAGGATCGATGCCTTACACACTCCAATGGCACCTCCTTATATAGCAACTAAAAATGCGTGAATTATTGGGGTTCGGCACAAGTTGCCGTCTCACCAAACGCATTATGAAAGGAAGACTCAAAAGCAGAAACTTCACATGAGTTTGTCTGCTACATTATTACATGTAATGAAAAAAAGACGAAAAAGGAAAAACTCTTCACATGAGTTTGTCTGCTACATTATTACATGGTGGTAGGGTCTTCAATTATCAAGTGTCACATGGTAATAGCTGGCAGGTCTTCTTCTTTGGCAGCTGGCTTGTTTGATTCGTTTTCTTCTTTTTCCAAAGTGGTAGGGTCCTCCACATGTTTTTCCTTTTGCTTGCCCGTCTCTCTTTTGTCGTTAGTGTCGACAATCTTCTTCTTCTTCTGGTGCTTTTCTTTCTCCTCATTGACTGTAAGAACAATGGATTGTACCATTTGCTTTGTTGTTTCTGTGGCATGGATCTTAAGAATAAGATTATCCTGCCAATTCTGGACTATGGCCAAGTCTTGTTTGTCAATTTTCTTGTTGAAATTACTAACCAGGAGAATATTCGGGCTGCAATAATTCACTTTAATTTGGCTTGATGAATTTATTTTTTCTAATATTTTCAAGATAAAATAAATTCTATCAGCTCTTCTAATTTCAGCTCTTCCTCTGTTAATGGAGGTTTTTCTTGCACCAGTCGTACTGGTGGTTTCACTTCTCCAGATACCCCAACATGAATATAGTGGTAGGCTGGGAATTGTTCTTCTTCATTCCAGTCTGGTATTGAACTCCAGATCTTGACAAAGATTGATTTGTTATTTTCACGAATTCTGCATTTTTCCATGTAAAGAGCGATCGCCTATTTGATTTTTGGAAAATATGCCAACTCTCTTAGACTGTTCTCTGGGTAGAGGGCATCAATGAATCCTCCTAGGAACAAGTCTCTTGTTATTTCAGGTGTAACTCCTGGTAGCAGAATGGCTTTAATCTGTTGGTTTCTGTTAATAGGAGTATATCCTTGTTCACTTGTACTCGCATTTACCTCTTCGTATAATGTGAGCCATTCTTTCTGGGTTATAGTAGTTTTGATTAACTTACTATCCAGTTGCTGCATTTTAAATTCATCAAATTTTATGAATAGATTTTTCAAATGATGTTCTTTAGGAATTCCAGTGTTACGAAATACTTGTTACGAAATACTGGTACTCTATCAGAGATTTTGTTATTTAGCTTTTCAAAGATCATTCTTGCTTCAAATTCGGTTTTTGCCGTATGATAGTATTCTGGTGGCAAGTCTTTTATTTTCTTGAAGCTATTATAGACTCCAATTTTTGGTCCGGTGTGCACAGTGTACCAGTTAGGTGTCCTTTCATCTCCGATAATGGTTGATTGAGTCTTTTGATCTTTCACCAAAGCGTTTTTGTATTCGGTTGTAGTATTGGCTTCACTTTTACTCTCAGTCTCTGAGAGTTTTCCCTTTTCTGTCTGATTTTTCAACTGTATTATCTTCAATTTCTGTTTTAAGATTTCCAATTCATGCTCCTTTTGCATGATTTCCAATTTGAGTTCTTCAACTTGAAAATCCATTCTGGTCCTTTTTTATTTTGATTTTGTAATTTTTTGATGATCTTGTTCAAGTGTCTGTTTCTTCAATCAAATACCTGCAAATTCCCTTGTTAGACAATTAGCAAGATAATTTTTATCTCCTTTTATGTGTTCAACATCAAATTGATAGTGTTTTAGATGTAATTGCCATCTAATCAATCTACCCTGTTTATAATCTCCTTTAAATTCATTTCTAATAAAATAACTGAGTTTTTATTATCAGTTCTTACTAAAAACTTACTAGAGATAAGATATATTTTGAATTTTTGAATGCCCCGTAAAACTGCGAGCCATTCTTTTTCATTACTATGATAATTCTTTTCAGCATCTTTAAAAGTTCCTGAAGTATATCTACACAATTTTTCTTCAGTAGAGTCTATTGGTTTTGCTTTTAAAACTGCGCTCCAGTAAGAGTCGGAGGCATCTGTTTCTAAAATCATTTTATCATTTTCTTGAGGGTGATATAACGTGGGTAGAATTTTGAGTTTTTTCTTTATTTTTTCTACATATGTTGTATCACTTGGTGACCAAGTAAAAATGACATCCTTTTTTTAATTTTGCTTGTAAAGGCTTACGTACTGCTGCCAAATTAGCTACGTAGCCTTCTACATAATTTAAGATTCCAAAAAACCTTTGTAGTTGCTTTTTATTTCCTATTTCTGAGAGAAATTCAGAAATTTTGGTCATGATATGCGGTTGCATAGTTAGACTTCCATTTTCAATTTCAAGTCCTAAGAAGTTAATCTTAGTTTGAGCAATTTTTGTCTTTTTCTCAGAAAGGATGATTCCCTCTTTAAGACATTGTTCTAGTACTTGTATAACATGCTTATAATGTTCTTGTTCGGTTTTGCTGAAGACAATTATATCATCAACATATACTGTGCAAATTTTACTAAATTCTTTGCTCGGGTCTTTTAAACATAGAGCATTATCAATTCTTCGCTGGAATAATCCAGGAGCTTGTTTTAGCCCGAAAGGAACAACATTCCATTCAAACTGTCCATTTGGGCAACTGAATGCTGTTAACTTTCTACTTTCTTCTTTCAGAGGGACTTGCCAAAATCCACTCTTACAATCGAAAGTACTAAACCATTTCATGTTTTTAATTAAATGAAATAGTTCTTCTTTTTTAGGTAAAAAAATACATGTCCATTTCTGTATTATCATTTAATTTTGTATAATTAATAACCATACGTCTTTTTTGTCTTCGTTTTTCAGCTTCGTTTTCTACTAGAAAAGCTGGACTACTATGTGGAGATTTACTAGGTCGAATTAAATTCATTTTTAGTAATTCTTCAATTTGTATGTTAAACTCTTCTCTATCTCGAGGAGTATAACACATTGGTTTGACTCTTATGACAATTAATTTTATTTCAGCATGTAAAGCTGGATTTTTTATACTCTTATTAAGCATTTTATCTAACGGATTTTCACTTGTTATTCTATTTAATGCTTTTTGGCAATCTTCTAAAGATAACATATAAAGCATTTGATGTTTAAATATTAAGGTGTCCATTATTCTTTTACATTGCTGGTTCGAATAAAAACTCTTTCTGGGTTTTTAGTTTCATTGGTTATTGCAATGTTTTTTTTTTTTTATATTAGTAACCTCACCACGTTTTCGTAGTTTGGCGTTATTTGTCATAAATTCTTTAGATGCAAAGCTATAAGCTTTCTGCACTATTGTTATATAAACTGGTACTTCATTCAAGTGTAACAGTATATAATTTAATTCCTGGACAAATGGTCTATATAATTTTAAGAAATTACTACCTATTAAAAGGTCTACTCATGTATCGTGTTGGTATATAGTAGGAACTATAAATTTTTCTCCTGCTATCAAACATGTGACATTATAAGCCACTTTTTCTAAATTAATTACTTGTTTATTTGCAACCCGTGCAGTTATTTTTTATTTAGCATTTTCCCATTTTTCGATGGGTAATACCAAAGGATGTGCAGCACAAATACTTGCACCTGTATCTATGTATCCATGAAGATGATATAGTTTATATTCAGTGAATTTAAAACCCACCTTAATATAGGTACTATTAGGGTTAGTTATATTTAACAATTGTTCCATTCTTCAGCACTATCATCAGTGCAACTTTCCCATTCAGAGCTTGGTTTGGAATAGAATTGTTTATACTCTATTTCAAATTTTAATTCATATTCTGAATCATTAGACTCATTCTCAGATTCAATTGGTTCAAAGTTGAATTTTTGCATTGCATAAAGCATTTTAACTTTATCCTTACTTTTCGAAACGATAGAGGATATTATATAACAAAAGTGCACAAATGTGCAAATACAAGCAGCCCAAGGCTGAAAAGTGAGAGGACAGGTCGTGAGACCGCCTAGAAATCCGGCTAGCAAGTGCTAGAACAGAAACTCCAAACTAAAACGACTAAACACGACCCCCAAGGGGTAATATAACAAAACAACTCAAACACCAAACAACAATACACGACCCCCACAGGGTAATATCCGAGTGTCGGACCCCCACAGGGTAATAAATTTGACACCCGGATGCACCGAGGCCAACAGGCCCAAACCTAAAACACAAGCACGAATACAAACAAACACAAACAAGACAAACACACACAAACACCTAATTACTAATTACTACACCCTCCTCCGAAGAAAGACGATCCCGAACGAGCAGCAACCGGATCATTTATTTGCATAATGACCTTCTTCTTGACATAACCAACATTTGCAGTTAGTTTATCCCTTTGGGCAATATTTTTCTTTTCTTTCAGTTTTTCTTCTATATCTAGGTTTGTTCATTTTATAATTCTCTTTTTTGTATTTCCTATATTTAGGAATATACCTTTTGTATTTTTTAGACTTCTGGTATTTTGATTTTCGAGAATGCCTTTCTTTTCTAGTTCTACATCCCTATTTATTAGGTATCTCTAATAACTGAGGATCACAACATGGTTTATTTTGATAATATACAAGAGTCCCTCTTAATTGAGTATCTTTACATCTATCTTCTATGATTTCTTTAAGAAGATTTACTCTCCCTGCAAAACCTTCTGTAATATGATCAGGTTTATTAGACCATTTTTTGTTCATTTCAAAAGCCCACAATGGTGGCAACTTATTGAAGTATTTTTCAGCATATGCTGGTCTATCTTCTTGTTTTAACAAGTAATACCATTCTTCATATTCACGCGTAAAGTTTTTCCAATAACAAATATTGTCAAGTATGAACTTTGCTTTTTCTGTCTTTCTTCTAACACTACACTTGTGTTATCTAATTCTCTAACTCCTACGAATTCATTAACGAGTAGTTTAGCCAAAGCATTTAGATACTCTATGTTATCTTCTGGTTTATTCCAAAGAGCATCAAGGCTTGGAACATATGGGTTTGAATCCCACCAGTTTCTAACATTTCCCTTCATATGAAGTTCTAAATATGTTTTTAATGTTCTTAGATCTTCAAATGCTTCTCTATTAGTTTGTATTACTACTAACATATAATTATACCAACCTTTTATTATTTCAACTGGTTTTGTCAAACAATCTAGATTGAGTATATTATCACTATGATTATTAGAATTATCTTTAGGAATAAATTCTTTCGGAATATAATTCTTTGTTTTATTTTTCTTGTAAGGTTTTGCCTTACTTTATTCATATTCATCATTCCTGGAATATTTATTTGTTGGAATGTTTTTTCTTCATCAGATATTCCAAAGTACCTATCTGCATTTGGATTATAGAACTCATCATTCATGTATTCTTCAGGAGTCATAAACTCATGAGTGTCTTGATAATTACTTGGTCCTGGAGGAATATCCTTAAGATCTTCTTCAATTTTAACATTTATACGATCTTTTGGTTCAAGATTTTCACTTTCTGAACTAGAATCGCTGTAATTCCCAACGAATTCGTTTAAAGATAATATATTCTGATATTTGTCTAAAGGAGACTGAATATCAGTCTCACTTTGAGTAGAATCAGTGTCACTATTCATTTTTCTCCAGGTAATCTTTTTCTTCCGTTTTTAAACAGATTACTAAGATCCCATTCATTTGGTGGTCTATATGTTGGTATAGACTTCTTTTATTTAATATTTCGTAAAACTCTTTCTATTTCTAGTAATTTAGTGTCTTGGTTACTAGAATCAGACTGTTGTATGTTTTGCTCTATTCTTAGAACAACTTCTTTTATTTCACTAACTATCGTTAGTATTTGTTGTACATTTCCTACTTCAGGATTTTTAGCCATTTAATCCTAATTCTTTTCCAATTTGATTTACAAGTAAAATTACTTTGCTTAAATTTTCCATTAATGGTTCAATTTGTGGAATTTTCTCATCTAATTTTATTAAGGTTTCCTCTAACCTATTTACGTTTATTTTGTTAATATTTTCAATAATTTTGTCAGTTTTTGCTGCAATATCAAGAATTTCTGATAGTAGAGTATCAAAAAATTCGATATTTCTACTCGTTTTTTCAAGTCTTCCAAGAATTAATTCTTGATTATTTCGAATTTTTTCAAATTTTCACAAAGAGGAATATTATTTGATCTATTCATTTTTCAAAGAATATAATAGTTTTACTATTTAGTTTTCTTGAGATTTACGATTGCTAATGCCTAGTACATTTTATTTCTAGTATTTAATTATCTTATATACCAATAAGGGCATAAAGGTCTCTTCATTATTTTATGAATTTTTGTTTTATTTTTTATAAAACCTTTTTGGTCAAAGGTTATTTGAACATCTATATATATTGAAAAAGAAAGGTCAATAAATCATTTGTGGAAACTTTTAAAAAACTGGTCAACAACACCATTGACTTTCCATTTGTGAAAACCAATTAAAAAAATCCAAAAATTATCTATTTTTTGATTTTTTTTTTTTATTTTAAATCATTCCAAAACAGAATCAAGCAAAAAACAGAATACTGGAATCATCCCAGTATAAAAAATTTGGCTGGATTTTTTTTTCCAATTATTTAGGAAACCACCGGATTTTCTCAACTATGAAATCATAGGAATCCCAATTTTTTAGGTAACAAATTTAGAGATTTTTTTGGATATATTCCAACTTATCTTAAACATCTATATAATTATATTACTGATAAAACTCTTCATTATCTTTTAAAAAAAAATCATGTTTTTCCTTTTCCTTTTCTCCCAGCGGCTGCCATTGATGACGTCCACGGCAAGAAGCTGCTCAGTTTTCTGACGGCAGCATGCGACAGAAAGGTTACTACAACAACGTCAAGTTCCATCGAATCATAAAGGATTTTATAGTGCAAGGAGGTGATCCAACCGGAATTGGGAGAGGCGGCGAATCCATCTATGGTAAGCACTTTGAGGATGAGATAAGTAGAGAGTTGAAGCACACTGGAGCTGGTATCATATCCATGGCAAATGCCGGTCCGAATACAAACGGGAGCCAGTTCTTTATAACTCTGGCACATGCACCCTCTCTAGATGGTGAGCATTCTTTAGAGAACTTACATTAATGCATCTAGAAACTTCATTACATTGTAAGACTGCGAGACCGAATCGAACTTTTCAATATATGATGTGTTTGTTACACTTCGTCATAGATATTACGTATATGTAATATGTAAATGCCTCTATTTTAGAGAGGTCCTTCAGTCCTGTGAGTTTTGAAAGTCAGGATTTTCATTTCAAAATAAAATTATTAAATTGGTTGATTTGCAGTTTGTTTGGATTGTGATAATATGTGCTCCAGTGGAACATTATTTTATCAGCAACAACTTGTATTTGGTGTGAAGTTAGGTTCTCTTGTAACCTTGGAAAGGTTATGCGAGGAGCAGTATTGGTGCATTTGAGTGTATCTTGTGGTTAAAACCTTTTTAACATGCTATTGTAAACCATGTGCTGTTTCTGGTTATGTTCAAACTGATAACACTGACCGTCCTATTCACGATGTGAAGATCTATTAAGGAGTAGCTAATGAATAGCTTCTGAAGCCTTTGCTCAAGTGAGTCTTATCACTGATTTTGGAAAGTTCTGTTAAGATGAAGCATTCATGGCAACACACTATTGTAGGATCTGTCTTTTATGTTTCGACTGTTGTGCTGCCATTCGTATGTTACGATACTTTTGCCGATGGAAAAGAGATGACAAATGGACACTATTGCCGATTTTTTTTCGCTTTATATACTCCGTGTGAAGAAATTTCATCCGTCTATTTCTGTTGACTTATCGTGATCGTTTGATTGATTTTTCTGAAGCTTTGGTCTGAGATTAATCCCTAAGCCCACATATAATGATTAATAGGCTCATAACTATTAATTATATGGACCAGATTTTGGCCCAGTTAAATCAATTTTGATAAAATATGTCAAACCCACATTTATTTGATTCATTAATTTTATACTAATCCGACACATTATTATTATTTATTTATACGTCATAATTTATATAGATTATTATTATAGATCTATATCTATATCTATAGTAATATAAAGAGGTTGTTGGAAAAATACAAAAATAGTAATTTTGACTTAATAAATAATCCTTTCACTTACTAATATAAGTAATACTTACAAACCCACATGTCAAAATGGTTTACAATTTTTTTTTAAAATCTTTTATCCGATTAGGGGTTTAAATATGATCGAATTTTGTTAACAAACGTGATCGGATTTTGCTAATAAATCTTTTACACGGTTGACTTTTGGTAACAAATTCGATATTTATTTACACTAATTATTTGGCCGAATATTTGGTAAATGGTCTGATATTTTCGAGCATATCTTTTTGTAGTAACATTCTGTACAATATGATCGGATTTTGTGAGATTTTTTTGGGTAAGTCTTTTTAGCCGAAAAGAAGTTCGAATATGATCGAATTGTGTTAACAAATATGTCAGCCGATCGGATTTTGGTAACAAATTTTAGATTTATTTACACAAAATTTTTGGCCGAAAAATTGGTAAATGGTTTGATTTTTTTTGAGCATTTTTAGCCGAAAATAGGTTCGGATATGATCACATTGTGTTAACAAATATGATCGGATTTTGTTAACAAGTCTTTTAGTCAATCGAATTTTGGTAACAAATTTCATATTTATTTACACAGAATATCTGTTCGAAATTTTGGCATATGGTCTGATATTTTTGAGTATTTTTTTTTTTTAATTTTAATTAGAATTTGCACAATATTATCCTATTTTTTGGGTTGTTTATTCGTAACAAATTTTTTTAAAAAAATCAAATCAATCTAAAAATTCTTACATTATTTGATGTTAACAAACTCTCTTAATTTTGGTAAAAATGATGTCACGTTGATATGGCAACATATCCTTCAAATTAATCGTCCATCCCTCACACATGTAACACGTTTCCCTTTTTTTTTTTT
>BKCP01003336.1:683593-726794 GCA_008636005.1 Striga asiatica
TNTTTTTTTATGATTTGATAATATAAACAAATCTATATTTAACTTTGTCAAATAAAACAAATAAATACTTTAGTAAGTATTTAATGTATATACTAAATAGGAATATATTTGGTATAATCAAATACCAAATATAATCAAATAAGTCAAAATGTACATTTTTATTTGGTATTTGATTTTTTATTATTAAAATATTTATATTATACTTATCTTTTTAAAATAAAATAAATAAATAAATCAATTAAATAAATAAAATATTATAATAACAAAATAGTAATGGTATTTAATGCAATTGACTTTTCTGGATAGTAAATGTAGTAAATAGAATCTCCTTTTATATAAGCATAGATATGATATTATATTATGTTGCTCAAAATAGTAATGCATTTATTGCATTGACTTTTCAACTTACTAAATTTCGTAAATGGTACACCTTATATAAATGGTACACCTTATTATATAAGTATAGATACACCTTATATAAATGGTACACCTTATTATATAAGTATAGATTATATGTAACAGTACCTGCAGCCTCCCTACTTCAAAACCCCCCATTTCTCTTAGCACAGTCGCTAGGGTTTATCAATCTCATTTGCGAAAATGGCGAGTCGATGCCTCGCTCGTCGCGCCCTTCTCTCCACTGCCAGACCGCCGGTCTCCATCGTTTCTCAATCCTACACCACGGCCGCGGCCGCCTCCTCCTTCGGCGTCCTCTCCAGGCCCGCCTTTGTCTTCCGCCTCCGGCCTCTCGTTGCCTCCGCCTCCGCCTCCTACTTCCGCCGCCTTACCCCGGTGACATCTACAAGGGGATTCGCCACCCGACAGAGGACGTCGTCCCTGAACGATCAGAACCCGAACTGGTCGAATCGACCCCCGACGGAGACGATCCTGCTAGACGGCTGTGATTTCGAGCACTGGCTGGTGGTCATGGAGCCTCCGGATGAGAACACAACGCGGGACGAAATCATCGATTCGTACATCAAGACTCTTGCTATGGTCTTGGGGAGGTTTGGCAATTTTCAACTTGCTGGTCTATGTTTATAGCAGGAATTAATTAAAGACTTCCTTTTTTTCCTATCTCTTTGGTGTTGGCTTGTCTAAATTCAATCGAAATCTCGAGATTCGTTTTCGTTACTTCTTTTTATATGCTAGGAGATGGTTAAAATTCTGGAAATGATGTTTAGGGTTACAGATCAGTTAAAACTCAACATTTTATTGTTTTAAGTTTTTTGGTATTCCAATTAGAAATTTCGTGCAATTATTTATCTTGTTGGAATATTGTGTTAAATATTGAAAATGCTGAGACAAAGGTTGTTTATGGTACTTCATATGTAGTTATGAGTCCTTGATTACTGTAATGTTGAATGGTCGACGCCGATTCTTGAGTGCGATACAAACCATTTATTGTTATTGTTATTGTTATTTTGGAGTGATTGGTTGGTTTACAAAATGCTTAAAAGTTAAAACTAATGAATGAGTTTAAGATTCATGTGACTTCGCTTATGAGATTATAAACACACACAACAGTTTACAATCTGAGTCTCTCATTTCGTTTCCATCCGTTAGTCTTAATACCATAATACTCATTGCTTAATTGTAATATTTGTATATGCAGTGAAGAAGAAGCAAGGATGAAGATTTATTCAGTCTCTACGAAGTGTTACTTTGCCTTTGGAGCTCTTGTGTCGGAAGAGCTTTCTCACAAAATAAAAGGTCTCGATCACCATATTACTTTCTGGTATTTATTTAACCTTCTGAGTTTCTTACATTGATAAAAAAAAACATATGGTGCAGAACTTCCTAGAGTTCGTTGGGTGCTCCCGGATTCATACTTAGATGTGCAGAATAAAGATTATGGAGGTATGAACCTCTAGCATATATGCATATTTGTCTTGAATCATCAAATGTATATGGTTGATATTTTTATCCGAATCTCAATTTCTCATTCCAACTCGTATATTTCAGGTGAGCCATTTATCGACGGCCAAGCTCTTCCCTACGATCCGAAATACCACGCGGAATGGTTGAGAAACAACTCACGGGCCAACGACAGGAACAGGCGCAATGACAGGCCTCGTAACTTTGATAAATCTCGAAACTATGAGAGAAATCGTAACTTCAATGCTCCACCTCCTCCGCAAAATGCTCCCAATATGGGTGGAAATATGAGGCCCCCTCAAAACTTCAATGCTCCACCTCAGCAAAATGCTCCAAGTGTGGGTGGAAATATGAGACCCGCGCAAAACTTCAATGCTTCGCCGCCGCCAAATGTGGGTGGGCCGAGTGGGGGACAAGGAAACTTTGGAAGAGAGATGGCGCCTCCTAACAACAATTATAGAAACTCGCAGTATGGGCTAAACAGTGGGCCTGGCATGCAGCCCAATCAGGGGCAGAATCAGAACAATGGATATGCACCGCAGAATGTTGGTGAGGGCAATCATTATCAAGGGCAGAATGGTCCGCCTCAGCCTGCGAATAGGGGTTTTGGTCAGGGACAGAATTCTGGTGGGTATGGGCCAAGTGCAGGATATGGGCCTGGGCTGAATCAAAACAGTTATGGTCAACACGGGCCCGGGCCAAATCACAGTGGCTATGGGAATCCTATGCAGAACCAGAATGTTCCTGGGAGAGATTATGTAAATTGAGGGATGTGCCTTTGTTTATTGTAGGGATTTTATTGTGGTGTTGATTTCATAAGAGATGAAACTCGTGCAACTGCTATTTTGTGGGTTGCTTGCTATTTAGATAATGCTCTTAGTTCGTCAAGTAATTTTACAGGATGGTTTCTTGTTACGCATTTTCTGTTGCCATTTGCTAATACCTTGTTTCTCTGGTTCAAGTGACCAAAGTGGGCTGGAACTTTTTAAGCTTTATATTGTCATTTGAAGTTTGTTTTATCTTCAAGAATTCGTAGAGAATCTTGTGGATGTAATTGGAGGTTTACAATGTCGGTGAAAACCAAAGACGTGAACAGTAGAAGTTGTATCACTCATTTGTAAATTTTACACATTTGAGTGTTTTGCATACTTGACAGAGTAAAGGATGAAAAGAAAGTGGTTCAAATTTGTAGCCAATTATTGGCAGGTAAACCTGCTTTGAAGAACTACTTCTGTTCTTCCTGCAATGAGCATTAAGGTTTAGCAAAAATGATTGACATAAAACGAAGGATGGCTCCTCTGACTGCAAATATTAATCGAAACTAGGAATCACTGGTAAGTCGCATATTTTAATAAGTTCTCGAAATGTTGCACGTAAAATGAATGATCATGACATTTTGTTTCTGTTAGTCAACTGACATATACATGACTGCACAAGGTGAGATCAAATAATTGTGTTTCAAGTTTCAACACATAATTGTGTTTCAAGTTTCAGCACACTACAAGCATAAATCCATGATGGGTCATAAAGCCTTGATCCAGAAGGACTTTCATTTACAAACGGACATGACATGTCAGATCTTGTCGAAGCAGCTGTTCTTATTTTCTGCTCTTGGCAAAATGAATTTGATCCGCAAGCGAAGTTTCCTTTTTCAGTCCCTTTGCCAAGTCCAGGTCAAGTTTCTCCCAGGGCCGTTGATGATCACTGCTTACTTGTTTAATGGACGATTTCTTCTTATGAATCTGTTTGGCAGCAAACAAATGCAAGAACACCATCAAACAAGACACACGATATATACAGCAATAATACATATTCAGGTTATTTCTCATGCTGAAGTCATAGATGTAGAACATAAAATATGCTGAAAAAGATGAAATGCAGAACATCACTCCACAAATCTGAGAGTGCATTAATCTATGCATTAATCTGAGAGTGCGCTGTTTTATTCCATCAATGACTTAACTCTGTTGTGTCTCCTTCCACTAAAACCAATTAAAGGAATGCACCTTGCATCACTTGAGCCCTCCACTTAAAAATGTTACAATCTCTTTTCTTTATACAAAAATTTCGCCGCCTTTATCTGTTATTATTATCACTGTCCAATTTTTTCAAACCAGATTGAAAATGATGCCAAAACAAAATTCTCTTTTGTCAAGACGATTACAAAATTAATTCTTCAGTTGGTTATCACAGCATTTATATACATAATGCATGAATGGGTTTAATCATCAGCTGCACAATATGAAATTTATCAAAAAAAGTTTGTTTGGTAATGATTGTTGTTCTTCTCCCCAGCCCCACATTCCGATTCTATTAGATTATTTTAGAGGAAAACACTCTATCTCCAAATGAAGAGCAAAAGAAAGAACAGAACGTTGATAACTGCTGCGAAATATTCCTTCCATCCCATAATAATTAGGCTCATTTCTTTTGCCACATTGATTAACAAATGGAAATTAATGAAGCCGGAAAACTGAAGATTTTCTTATGCTTTTCTCAAATATCCCTATTGTTTTGCGATGGAGGTCTAACTCAGTTATCATTATGATGTCATCCTCAAATAATAAATCAATTAGTTTACCTTCATTAATCTCTCCTTGAGTTTCTCCTCCCGAAACTCTGCCAACCTCTCTCTTTCTTCTTTTGATTTTTGGCTCCTTTTTTTAATTGATCCTTCTCTCGGTCTCGCATTTTCTTCCCTCTCTCTTCTTTTCTGAGAGAGACGTGCTGCCTTTTCTGCTTTCACATATGCTGCTCTTAGACGAGCTATCTTTTCGTCCTTTGCCTGTTGTTCAGTCTTTTGAACCCAAAGGAGAGTCAATTCTTCTGCAAGTTTGTCATAGCTATCCCAATCAAGTTCTTTCTCATCACTCATTCCCACCTTAGCAGCTTTTGCAATGCTTTCGGCCCACAATTGCATGAATTTCTCCCTCGATCTTTTCCATTTTAGCCGTTCACCCCATAGTCTCGTGAGAGAAGTGCGTATTCTCGCTTTCGTCAGGTTACTGAACCAAGAGCTACTATAAGATTTAAACTGAGAGAGAGAGAGAGCACTTTACTAATGATATGCTACAGCTGTTCCTGGAGATAATATTAGGGGGCTGCCCTCATATAATTCGGTGGAAATTAGTATTCCAGAAGAATTAGAGAAAGAGAAGAACAACAGGATTCATCCATGACAAAAGACTCTTAAAATCACAAACAAATTCATTCTTTGCAGTCTTTAACAACAAAAACAGCTAAACAAAGAGCGAAAGTGTGAACATTCTTTTCGATGAGACCGGAAAAGGGATTATTACCTCATAGTACGAGGGGCTTCAGCCATTTTCTTCCTAATCTGTCGAGATTCAGAAACTAAGGACATAACTAAGGAGGAACAATGAATTCACATTGAGCTCTTTTTCGGAAATGATAAAATAAGAAACAACACAAGTTCTAACGAATTTCAACCTTGGGGTCGCTTAAGGCTTCTTTTGTCCTGCGACTAATTCTCTCGCGAGTCTCTGAATTACAATAAGCCAGAACAACAGAGGGATTATGATAAGACTTGGCCAAAATAAAACGAAAAATTTCCCCTTTTTTCATATGAAGTTCACTCCATAAACGGTAACCTTTTACCTTCACTGTGCTTAATCCCTTTATTCCACGGGACACACCCTTTGTTTCCGTGAACAAGTTTCATCCTCCTCTTCCCGTCGTCTTCATTGTCGTCGGTATTTCGCCGGCGACGTCTGCGCTGAGGCGAGTCATCGTCGTTTACAGTTGGCGGCGCCCCAACTGGATCGGGATTTACCATCCCCTTACAAGATTCGAGTACCTTCCGCCGCCATGGATGAATGTGCTTGTGCACTATTGCTCTAGAGGATGAGTAGCACTGTCCAGCATCGAACGAGCTGAAAAGGGCAAGGCCCACGCACGGGCATAGGTTGTTCTTCTCAAGAGGCGATGCTGGAAAAGTTCTGTGCTGCTCAATCACGTAGCCAGCAAAATTGGGCAGATTTGTACTCGGCGAGTAAAATGTGATCGACATTGGAGAACCAGAGAGCTACTAGCTAAGCTGTTTCCTGTGAACGAAACCAACCGAGACCATGAAATTTTTGCCCGAAAGCTATTTTCTTTTATCGAAGTGTATATCTGGGTAGGGTTAGGATATGAGAGTAAGCCGAAACGAAAAATCGACCATGCGGTTTAGTTCGTTTTTTTATGGGTAAAGAAAGAAAAAAACAGAAAAACAAAAATTGGTTCAGTTTCAATTACGGCTACAATTTTTCATAAATTTGATTTTTAATTATGTTTGGTTCGGTGCGATTTTGTATTAAATCGCACCAAATTGAATAAAATATATAAAGAATTTGAGATAAAATCGAAAACTGAGGTCAGCCGTGCATTATGTTGTTGTTTAGTTCGGTTATTTTAGTGAAACAAAAATTTGCTCAGTTTCAATTTGATTTTTTTCTAAGTTAGTGGTTTTTTTTAAAGGTTCCATATTTGAATTTTTGTGATTTGGTGCAATTTTTCACCGTACTGTTCCACACTCTTGGATGAGTAAATGTGGTGCAAAATTGTAATTTTTTTTTTTTTAACATTTTGCATTTAACTTGAAGTTTAGTGCAAAATCACATTGAACTGAAAATGCTGAAGCCGAACTTATAAGAAATAACAATGGAACCACACTACAATGTTGGCAAAAGAATCAAAATCTGCCAAATTAAAATACTGAATCGAATCGAACTGCACGAAACTGTGGTGTTCGACTCAATGTTTCGGTTTCGACTCGGTTTTGGTCACCTATGCACAATTTACTTTAACTGATGCAGCCCATTTATGAGGCCCATTTGTATTACTTCCAGATATGATTCAAATCAGGCCCAATTGGTATCGATTAAAACAATAAAATAAGAGATTTTGCGGTGCTTTCTCCTCCGCACCCAATTTTTCCGGCGATTGGGGTTTTGCTTACTCTCATCATCATCCTAGGCTTCCATTCCCAAAATGGACCCAATCAAGAAGCGCAAAATCGAAAACAACGGAGCGGCGGAGATGGATGCCGGCGTCTTCAGCTCCCTCGTTCTCACATCTGACGACGCCCGCAAAATCATCGAGCCTTTCACCCGCGAGCAGCTTCAGGAGATTGTTCAGACTGCAGTCCTACGCCACCCGGACGTCCTGGACGCCGTCCGATCGTTCGCCGATCGTGACGTCGCTCAGAGAAAGCTCTTCATCCGCGGCCTCGGCTGGGAAACCACCACCGAGAAGCTCCGGGCTCTTTTTTCACCCTACGGCGAGCTGGACGAGGCCGTGGTCATCCTGGATAAGGTCACCGGAAAGTCGAAAGGGTTTGGATTCATCACTTTCAAACACGTGGACGGTGCCATCATGGCTCTGAAGGAGCCGAGCAAGCAAATTGATGGGCGGATGACGGTCACGCAGCTTGCTGCAGCTGGGAATTCGGGTGGTGGCGGGTCTGGGACGGGTGGTGCCGTTGGTGGTGTGAACGGTTCAGTGGATGTGTCCACAAGGAAAATTTATGTATCCAATGTGCCGTATGATATGCCCTCCGAGAGGCTTCTTCAGCATTTTTCTATGTACGGGGAGATTGAGGAGGGGCCGTTGGGGTTCGACAAGGCCACAGGGAAGTCCAAGGGGTTCGCACTTTTTGTCTATAAAACTGCTGAGGGCGCTAGGGCATCATTGGTGGATCCTGTGAAGAATATTGACGGCCACCAGTTGAACTGTAAGCTCGCAGTTGATGGTAAAAAGGGGAAGCCTCCTGGGGCTGGAGCTGTGGGGCCCATTGGGGCCCATGGGGTTAATCAGGGGAATGGGGAAGGAAATACGGCTGCAATGCCTGGCGGACAGTATAGTGGTCCAGGTGGGATTGGTGGGCATTATGGTGGTTTAGGTGGACAAGGATTATCAGCCACTGGAAATCAAGTAGCAGGATCCAATTTAGGGGCTGGTGGTGGTTTTGGTTCTGGAATGGGTGGGCCTTATGGTGGTGCTTCTCATTTTGGTGGGCCTATGGGGGCTGCGTATGGCGGATTAGGTGGTAGTGCAAGTGGTGGGTATGCTGGGGTTGGGGCTGGATTTAGTGGTGCTGGCCGTGGATCATCTTTGTATGGTTTGCCACCTAGCCCAGCTGAGATGGGTTCTGGTGATTATCCACAGGGTGCAAATTACAATTTAACTTCTGGTGGGTATCCAGGCCTTCATAAGCAACCAAGAGTTCAACCTGGGGGGCCTTACCAGGGCATGCCCCCATACTACTGAGGTAATGATCTTTTACCGACTATTTTTTGGCTTTTATTGATAGCGTTTTCTTCATTGTGCTTGCATATAGTGCAATTCCTTGTTTGCTCTCGACAAGATCTGTTCTCATATGAATGGTGACTCACATGTGCTTATTGTTTTAGAGCATCACAGTTAGTGGTCTTGAGATTCTACTGAATCTTTGCATGGTTTGATTATTTCTGAAATTTGGTGAAAGCTAATATGGGATTTTTTTGGTTCTGTGTCACTCCATTTACATGTTGTTCCTTGATGTTGGAATGTTTCTAGTTTGTGCTATAGATATTTAGAATCAGCATATATATTCAAGATGCTGCATTATGTGCCACCGTGTGTTATCACTGTTATGGCACAACAAAATTTGTTGATGGTTTGTTTTGTTTTGCTGTTTTCTGCTGTGCTGCCAGTGAATTCATTGGTGCAAGCTACCTTCTTTGATGGTAATAATGTACTTGCAGGACTCGTGGATCACTATAGTTGTGGACATGAAATGTAGTCAACGTTGTTATGTGAATTACTAAATTGTCCAATGCTGCAGTTTCTTCACAACTACAGTTTGCTTGTTATTTTCTCCAAGATAAGCTCTGTCTTTTTTACTCGTGTACACTGGAAATAAAATTGAAAAATATGAAGCAAGACCTACTCCCTCCCGTCTCAGTAATAATTGAAGAGTCCATGCGTGATAAGCTTACTTACACTTGGAAGTTTATGACTATTGCTACTTATTTTCCAAGACATGTACGAGTATGAATGATAGGCTTACCTACACTTGGAATTTTATAATAGAATTATGAACTACATTACAGTTATAGAATATAATAGAACTGAATAATCTATGCTAGTTATTTTCCAAGACATAGACTAATCCATAAGAGAGCTCGGATCGAATTGTGTCAATTGGCATTCTTCCATCCGGACTCTTCTTCTGAGAACACTCAGAAGTGACTGGAGTAGGCCTAACATGTATGAGTTTCTACATTTCTAGATAAATCCGGGGAAATCATTGATGTTATCTGGCCTAATAAAACTCGAAAATGGAACTTGGTGGATATTNCACACACACACACAAAAAAGTAATTATTAAATAAGTAAATAAATAATTTTTGTAAATCCGTGACTTTGCTTTCTATCAGATTGTTCATACATTAGATTTCTTATATCTAATTTGGATTCATTAAAGTGGACTAGCACAGTACATGGATCCATGACATGCTATCTTTGTAGCACAGTTCTTCAATGTTGTAAGTTGGTTTGCCTGTATTTAGACTTTGAGTTACTGTATTCACAGCTGGACTTTTGGCACGACATTCTATGAAACTATTGACTGCTTCATGTTGGTTATTTATCTTTCTAGATGTTACCTAAAAAATGTTCTTTCAATTAGCAGCATTTGCATCACGACTGTTACTGGTTTTTATGTTACTTAGTTAATGTTTCTAGATATGTATTAACCTAGTACTCTAGGCACTAAGTGTGTATATTGTAGAGAAAGATACATTGGTTCAATGATACTTTATAGTGTATTTTGTTTTGTTCTGCAATTTTATCCCTTGTAGTAGTTTTCTTTCTTTCTTTCTATGTTAGTTGCTTGATGTTCGATAGGTGTATGGATATGCATTTCTTTTTGTTCTTACTTTCATGTTGCTTGTTGGGTTCTCGTCTAATGCTTTTAACATAGTGCCGTTTGTTCAATTGGGTGTACACACTCCAATATTTTGTACACATCCCTGTGTACAACTTAAAAAGCTTGCGGTATTTATGTTTGTGAAAATGTTTACCTTGTGGGATATCCAGGAGAATGTTTTGCATTTGATATCCAGGTAAGCTGTTATGAACAGCCACCTATATCGGTATATTGACATTTTTGTTGTGTCCTGTGCATGTTGCAGAATTATTGCTTGTTACATGTAATTGAATTGAGTTAGCTGCAAAGCATTATGTAACTTCCGCTGCTGCATTTTATTTGTTATGTAAGATATCTGTCTTTCCAAGAATTACATACCCTGTTTTATATTGCCACACGGATTTCAGTTGTTCCAACTTTGTAGCAATCTGTCAGCTCCTGGATCATTTTACAGCTTACATCACGATTATACTAAGGAGAATTATTTCCTTTCTTATTATTATATCCATTTATCTTTATGGAGTTGTCTTTTTCTTTCAATATTTCGGCCATCTTTAGCTTTTGATCTTAGTAAGTCACTTAAGCTGAATCTTATGTTGAAATATGCAAAATTTTCACCTCTTATGTTTCTGATTAGTTGTATAATTGTATCATATTGGATGAGTTCTCTTATTTTAAATTCAGTTTTGCTGGTTTGATGTTGGAATGATTTGAGTTGTGAATGGGTGTTTGGTTCAGGTCTATTACAAGCTTGTTCGTGCAGTAGCTTAGTGGTTCTGATGATTTTGCAGGCAATGTGAACTCTGGCTTGATGATTTAGATTTGCTGTGTATTTGGCCTGTTCTTCACTTCATCTGCGCCTTATGATGTGACTTCTCTAATTGATCATAATTAAAGTGAGGTAGACAACTTTTCTGGAAATGTTAGGGTGAGTGGGAACAAGGACATGGCTGTAATCATTGCTGGACATGTGTGCCTCTCCAGTCTTTTCGTTTATGAAAACAATTTTATGTCTGTTATCGTTACAGTCTGTTAAGTTTACAGTAAAGTGCTTTGACACTGTATATTTTCTTTTGTGTGTTGGTGCTTCTGTTGTTTCTTCATGTTGATATTTCGTCTTTAGTAGTTTGGCACCAAGTTGATTGATGAGTTTTTTGTATAATTAGCATAAACTCTTGTGGAAACATGTTATGGGTTTGAGGTACTGGGTAATAAGTTCCATCAGTGATTTTGGTTCAAATTAACAATCACTGTTCTGTAAGTTGGTTGTTTTTTGTCTTGTGCTTTTGGGTTTCTTCATACTATTGAATACTATTGTGTATGTGTATTTGCTTGATAAAATAGACATGATTCCTTTCTAAGTGATTATTTTTAGATTAATAAGATCATTTCTTGCACGGACAAATCTTATGTTTTATGAAAATGTATCAGCAAAGCTTGATTGTGCATTTAATTTGAAGTTGATATAAGTTATGTTCTTCACATAGTCAATTTATCTTGGAAATGAGAGATTTCTTACATTGAGTATTAAGGTACTGTTTTGGATTTTTTCATTCTCATTCCTAAATTTCCATAGTTTAAACTAAATGTAAGTTTTCATTTAGTCATTTTGTTTGAACACACTACGTTCGTGGGGCCAGGACTTCTGTTGGGATTCGCTCACAGAATTTGTTCACAAAGGGTGCTCTCTGCCACCATTTTTCTGGTCTTGAAGAATTCACATTTAACACAGTTTGTATCACTGTGTCAAAATTTGTTTATATATCGTAACGTTTCTTGATTGGAAATTAACCCTACCTCTTGGGCATGCATATGTTATATTTAAATCAGTTATTTCATTTTGTAGCACATACACCTGTCTATATGTGTGTGCGTGCGTGTGTGTAGTGAAAGTAGTAAAACCAAAGATTTAGGTTGAAAGAGTATAGAATCTGGGATGCCTTTTTATACAAGTTGTTAGATTGGAAACTCCAATATTCCATAATGACCTCGGAAAGGTCTGAGCAGTGAAAGCCTAGACTGTTGCATGGGCGGATTAGGACATTTGATTGATTCAATCTGGAAATTGAGTCTTATGAATCATTTTTTTTTTTTATTATCTTAGTACATGAAAAATGTGTAGGAATGTCGTAATAGTATTGAAGGTTCATGCGTGCCTTTATGTTATTATGAAATTATTGCATGGATGGCGCTTGTCCTGCTCGCATAAGTGCTAATTTATCGCTAAATGTCATTTCTATCAAATTTATGGTTATAATTTTGTTAGTTTATACATAATACGCATTAATGTTTCCTTTTGCCGTGATGGAACTTAAGCTTCTTAGTGTATGTGCCGTAATAATGCTAAAAGTTACTGAGATTCAATTGGAATAGGGTAATTGCCTCTCTCCGAAATAAAGGAAAACAACAACATAGTGATTATCTTAGATTTCAATAGAGTGGTATTGTATCTTAACTTTTAGTGGATTTGAAGATCAACTTAAATTGGAAAGCTTATAGATGTGTTCAATCCTTCGATTCAAATGAAACCTTAAGATTTTTGACATCTAAGTGATTGGCCAGTGTTCGACCGATTTGAGTATTTTTCTTTTAGATGTTCATCTATTCTCTTGCAGTAATTGTGGTGTTCATCTATCTTCTTGCACGCGTCTTAAACGCTTCATCCAAATTAATTGATTTTGGGTGGTTTGTCTTGTGTGGTGAAGGCTATTTAAGGTAGAATTTGAACTTCAAATCCCTATTTATGTCACTCCTTGTTATTTTGCATACTTGGTATTCTGCCTGTGAGCTTGTCCATGCAGCAAAAACACAATTTAGCTGGAGATTCTAGTGATCTGCAAAACTAATTGAAGCTGTGAATGGCTTGGGACATCACGTCTGGATGTGACATTTTTTTTTTTTTTTTTTTTTTTAGACCCTTTTATTTATGGTTATTATTATTAGACACTTGTATATTTTGTTTGGCTTTGTTTTTTCGGGAATAAATTCTTATTTTTGTGTTTGGATTTATTTGTCAATTGCAGCAAGTTTGCTTCACTTTCAGTCCTGATTTTGATTTATGTTCAAATATAAGATGACATAATGAAGTTACTTTGAATATAGTTACCTCTTATGACCTTTTTGATTGTGGGTTAAATTATGTAAATTTCTGACACTAATTTTAGAAAAGATATTATGATGTGAAATTGGTCAATTAGTTGGAACTAAAACGTTAGCCTAGTATGAATTATTCAATTATAAATGTTCAGAAAATAAGATGGAAAATTTAACTGTAGTAACAATCAAGATTCAAGAATCGCGGCCACTTTTCATCAGTAAGAGTGGAGATACAAAAGAATAAAAGTAAAGATCAGGGAACACGGATATGCGAGTCAACACACAATAAAGAAGTGATAGCAATGTATTCCTACAAAAATAAAATCAATTACATATCAGAAAATAACAGGCTGACAAATTAGGAAAAAATAAATGGAAAGAAGAACAACAAAATTCACGAGAAAGTTCATTGTTATTTATATTAATGAGAAACATAAAAGAGAACAAGAACAATAAAATTCCCTAGAAAGTTCATTATTATTTATATTAGCATTGTTACTGTATATATATACATATAATTACTAGCTCAAAACATTAAAGAAAACCTCATAAATTTTACCTAACTGGCACTTTTTTCCAATTCCCGCCAATTTCCGTTACATTTTATTTATTTTTCGTTTTTTATTTTCTTCATTCAAGAACACCTCAATTTTGGGGATGAATAAATGTATAAACTTGGAAACAAAACAATTCTGCCATTAATACGAGTTATTGAAAATGTTCACAATTTTTTATAAACAATTAATTAGTCTGCTCAGTATATTATTTATTTTGTTATGCATAGTATCTTGAAATAAATTAACGAACAACAAATAAAAACTAAATAAAAGAAAATACAACCACCATAAAAATAAATTATAAATGAATATAAAATTCAAAAGCTCCTTCTCAGCAATAGTGTTTGCAATTCCTGCAAAAAGAAAAAGATTACATATCAAATTAGTAGTAATTATCAAATTAAAGTTGCAGGCATGTATACATGGAATTATTTTCATCAAGCCGTTAAAACTATTTTCATCTAGCCTCATTGACTGCTTTCTTTCATCTAGCCGTTACAAGTTGAAAATCATTCAAGATTTTATAACAATATAATTATTTTCGAAATGTACAGATCTTAGTAGATCTGTTAACAATATCATATAATTTAAAAAAAACGGAACATATAAATTTTTGAAATTCATAGATCTCGATAGATCTTAGTTGTAATCGACCGATTTAAATCGAAGTACTAATAATCTGTAAGTCGATTTTGTAACTTGGTCTACTTTGCTATTAATTAAAAAAAAAACTCCAAAAAATACTTTGAAAACGATAGATCTTCCAAGATCTTATTTGTAATCGTCCGATTAAAACGAAATAATACAAATCAGTAAATCGGATTTTTAACATCGGATCGATTTTTATTTTTCGATCTCTTTTTACCTAGAAAATGCATTTCCGAGGTGTTTTTTTTCCAATTTCCGTTTGTTCAACGAAGCAAATCCCAGGAAAATCACACGTTGTTTTTCATTACCGGCGAAATTTTTTTAAGAAAGGCTGAGAAAAAAAGTTTGGGTCGGAGAAACTTAGAACAGAGAGAGAGAGACACAGAGAGATAGATCGCCGACACAAGAAGAAGAAATGACGTGATTTTAGCCATTTTAGGGTTTGTACCCGTTATATATTATGGTTACACGTATGTGGGCCACGTGTCTCTTTAACATCCTGCAGAGAAGTTTTAAACTGGGTTGGAATTTTCATGTTATAAAAATAAGCATATGGACGGGCTTAAATTGGTCTTCAACAATTCTTAAATTTGGCTGGATTTGGAACTATATGTATGTAATTTTAAATTTTGCTTTGTTTTGAATGACTGTCCCAAAAGCCGTATGGACCAAATTGGCCCAAAATAGTTTCACCAGCTAAAAAATAAAATTATATCTAAACTTTTTAGCAATAAAATTTAGTACATAATTTAACTATACAAATTTAAATATTCTGAAATAGGTATAAATTTATATGAAATTATTAACAACAAAATTTTATTATTACATTAATTCATCATATCTCATTAATAATAAAATATTTTCTTACACTTTTTTTTTTGTTAATTAAGACAAAAACCGTTAACAATTATATTTTTTATTGTATCGTATAATAGTTATTATTAAGATTAATAATTATATTTTACATTAAATGATATATGAAAGTTAAATAAACATAAAAAATTATATTGTAAAAACTTTTTGTTCAAGTTATTTATTCTAAGATCAATATTATATTTTTTTATTTGATTAAGTGATAGTATTAAAAAAATAATTTATTTTAATGTTATAGTAAAATTACTTAAAATTTCATAAGCAATTGTTATAATAAATTTAATATTTTTCAGCTAATTAATTAGTCATTATCCCTCAAATTTATAAAAATTACATTATTTCTAACATTTATGCAATCAATATAAGTGATTCATATGCTATTTCTTTTAACCAATGATTAATGTAAAACATAATATCATTTTCTAACTTATAACTCATAATACTCTATGTTTAAAATATAATACCATTATCTAACTTATAATTTTAGTATTATATGCATATAAGTAACTTATAATATTTTATTTACATCTGTGCAAATGCACAGGTCAAATACTAGTGACTATACAATGGGCAGCATTAATTGAACCCTAAAATGGTGGATTTGTTGAAAAATTGCAACCGATTTTTGTGTAAAGTTGCATCCATTTTTTAAGTGAAACATTCAAATTCAACTTTATTTCACATTACATGCTTTAGAAAAATCTTTTTAAAAATCATTCCAAGGATTTTGTTCAAGTTTAAATTTAAAAATTTCTACTAAATAAGTAATATTATCCCTACTCAATCACATGATTTTTTTTTCAATAATCTAAAATTATATTTCAGTGTTTTTATTTTTACTAAATAGGTGATATTATCCCTACTCAATCACATGATTTTTTTTCAATAATCTAAAATTATATTTCAGTGTTTTTATTTTTCGAAATCCACGATTTTTACAACAATTTTATACTTATTTTCTTAACAACTTCATAAAAAAAATTGGCCTGAATTAAAATATTGGATGAATTGAAAATGCATTCAGAATTTTGAACAATTTAAAATTTAAAAATCATTTCTAAAAAAGAAACATTTTGTGCAAGTTTAAATTTAAAAATCATTCCTTAAATTAATGATTTTGTTCAACTTAAATTTTTAAAATTTTGAATTCAATATATCGGTGTATACAATAATTTATGCATTTTAAAATTAAAAACACCAACATTTTTTTTAGAAATATAAACTCCCTAAATAAAAAAAACTAGGTTGAACTCAATTTGGACGAATTTAAATTGCATTTAACAAGTAATACCACTTTTCATATTTACATTTAAATTATCCGCATAAAAAACAGAGCAAATTGCTTCAAAAATCGAAGGTAGACGGATGGCCTCCGGCACCATGCAAATGGTAAGAAAACTAGACTTTAAGTTTTTATAATGGCTGCAGTAACAGCATTTTTCAGACTATGATTATCTTAATATTCTATTTTATATATTGTATGTAAATTTTCTCATCTTCTTCTAACAAATTTAGAGTGATATAATATGTTACCTTCATAATACTATATATTAAATTTTTAGACATGTTTTTTTAAAAAAATAATTTAGAAAATTTTAGGCGACTTCACATCCTTTTAAATAGCTTTAGAGATGTTTTCTTTACAAATTAGTTTAAAAAAATTTAGGTGACTTCACGTTTTTCAATAGTGATATATAAAATTTTAGATACTTCTACATACGATTATATAATATTTTAGCATTTTTAATATTTTAAACATACATTTTCTTATGTTCTTTTATACAAGATAATTTTATATTGTTTACAATTGATATACGATAAATTATACTCCATATTAACTCCACATCTTTAATTTATAATTATTTTTTAATATTATTTATTCGTATATCACACGGAGTACATACTTGTGATGCGTAATGATATTATCTACCAAAAATAATTTATTTATTGTATCAATATATGTGTGTATCTAGTATATACACACCACACATTCATCACTTGTCAATATCGAGATTTCTTGTCAACACCTAATTCAATTTAAGTCAAACATATAGATTAACTCTAAAATGATATTAACTTTATTTTATTGATAATGTTTTTTTTTTTTTTTGNATAGGTTTCACTAAAAGAAAAACACATAATTACAAACTAGACGACAACTAAACAGTCGAATAAGTCAGCTACTTAGTTGAATGTAGTTGGAAAAACAAATTCCATAAGCAGAAAGCTCGAGGCAGCCTAGAACAAATCCAACTACAACACACAAACTTAAACACACATCTTTTAGTGATAGTGTGGCTATCTATTTTCTCAGATAAAATAGATTAACTCTAAAATGATATTGACTTTTTCTTTTACTGAATAGTGTGGCTATCTAATTTTTTCATACCTCTCTAATAAAAATTTCTATCCTTCTGTCTACAAAAAATATTGAAACTTTTTGACCGCGGGTCGAGATCGAAGGTTTCGCTGTAGATATCTCACAGTTCTATGGATTTCGTCTTCTTGGATAGACCTGAGCTTGAGTTTGACGCCTCATCTTCATTTACTATTCGCCGCCCCTTCTATTACTAACACCGCCCCCCTTATTTTGCTCTTTTGTCCTTAACCCTTTTTCTCTCTTTATTTCTTTAAACTCCCGAACTTTCAACGAGCGATTCGAGCACCGAAAAAAATCCGAAAAAATATCGAAAAAATCCTACAGCCTCGGCAAAGCATACTTCTCTAGCAAGATATTTTTTTTTTTTTACGCATTAAATACTTTTTAATTTTTTGTTTTTTGAATCAGAGCCGGCGTCCGGCCGTTTTCTCCGGACGCACGGCGGCTGTCCGGTCGTCGGTTCCGGACGGCGGAAAAGGCGTCCGACAGGAAAAACGGGTCGAGATTGGGGGCCGGACGGACCGAACCGGACCGGCCCCGCCGGCCAATCACGAGCCGATCGGACAAAATAATTTTTATTTTTTTATATTATAATTATAAATACTTATATTAATAATAGTTATAATAGTAATAATAATTATAATAAAGATTATAAATAATTATAATAATAATTATAATAAATTTTATAAACAATTACGATAACAATTATAATAATTATAAATTAGAAATAATTATAATAATTATAATAATTATAATAAAAATTATAAATTATAATAATAATAAGTTGAATAAATTGTAAGTAAAATTAAAATAATTATAAATTAGAACAATAATAATTATAATAATAATTATAAATTATAATAATAAAATATAAAAATTAAAATAAAAATAAATACAATTTATTTTAATTGTTATTACATTAATTATTACATATGGAAAAATTACTAATCATATTTTTGATTCAGGGTGTTAGCAGACCTGGACAATCTTCTGTCAGGGACAACGACGAGGCGTTCGATGTCTATTATGATGGTTCTGGCACCCGACACACTAGAAGTTGGGGTGTCAATGCGTCCGTTCGTCGGGAAAGGGACAAGAAGGCGATGATCGATCAGGCTCGGAGGGTACAGACTGGTCTGGCTAGCATGAGTTTGAGACCCCACGCACTAGTACGAGATGGTCCATAGGGATATCATTTTGAGGGCCTGCTAGACAGGCAGTTCGATGCCCCCGGAGTCGTACCGTACGGTGCGCATGGATATTATTATCCTGGCCAGGCAGGCAGTTCGATGCCCCCGGCACCAGGACCGTACGATCAGCGGAAATATTCTTTTTCCCGCCACGCAGGGAAGTCGATACCCCGCGCACGCGCACCGTTACCTTACGGTCAGCAGGGATATTCTGATGAGTCGTACGGCGAGAAGGAATAGGGTTCAGAGGAGTCTGACGAGGACGACTCTTCACATGATCAGGACCATCCGCACCACCCCTAGAGGGAGCTCCTACCACATCATTTTGTCCGGCCCACATATCCAACGGGTCCTAGTCAGCTTGTCCCTCCTGTACAGGCTGTTCGTCCTGTACATCATGTTCGTCCTACACAGGCTGCTCCTCAACGAAAGGCTGGGGGGCGTTTTGGTAGCGGTGCATTCTCATCAGGTAAATAATTGACGTACTTATTATTGTTTAACATTAAATATTTTGACTTAATAATAACAAATTATCGGTACTGTTAGAAAAGTACTATCGGCCTGCTCCTCAGCTACAATATAATTATTTTGTAATTTAGAGGGACCATACAATTAATTGGTTAAAAAAGTATTATAATTATTTTTATTATTTTTATAATCAATTAGTAGTAATATTACATAATAAATTAGTTTAAAATTGTCATTATATTTTATTAATGTAAAATGTAACGTTTATACATTAATAAAAAAAAAAAAGAGTGGGAAACTTATGAAATATGTTTCATTAAATATGTTTTATTTACTGCATCTGCCAGCAAGTGTAAATATACAGATATGTTCTATTGTAATGCAGGTACTAGCAAACGAGCTAGGACCGATGATGATGCACCCTGGATCGTTAAAGGCCCAGTGGCCGGTGGGCCCATTGATGAGAGTGTCATCCCTAACTTTCTAGGGCACGTCGCCTCCCGCATGTGGAATGGAGAGTTTAGGGGGTTGCTGAAATGCCATAACAGACTGAGAGTGGTCGAGAATCTGAAGGATTGGCGTGATGTTATGTCTCCCGATGCGAGAGCTCTAATCGGAGACACCGGACTGTCACATCTGGTGGACTCCATGCACAGCCACTTGGACACTCCACTGCTTTTTCTACGTTTGTGGAGCGATGGCAGCCGGATACTAACTTGTTTCACCTGCCTTTTAGTGAAATGAGCATCACGCTGCACGAGGTCCGGGCCATTTTGGACGTTCGTGTGGAGGGAGCTGTGGTCGTTGAGGACCCAGATTCATACACCTGCCATGGATCTGCATGACGATACTTTCGGTCACCAAGGGTGAACTCATGAGTTCGTTCTGGCAGCGTGGTTTGGTGAGTGAAGCCTCCATTGTGGGGGCATTCAGGGGGAAAGACCGACCGGCTAGGGATGAGGCGGGTGCCTGGATGTGGATGATGTTGGCTACCACATTGTTCGTCGACAAGAGTGGTAGTAGAGTGACCCCCAAACTCCTGCACGAGGTGCTCGATGGCTAGGATAGAATTGGGGGTTACTCATTGGGATCGGCTACGCTGGCATACTTGTACAGACAGCTAGGTATTGCCAGCCGAGGGGACTCCGTTGGACTGTCGGGCTGCTTGACTCTTCTGCAGTCCTGGATATATGAGTATTTTCTCGATTTCCGACCCCAAGGGCGTCTACCCATCGGTCCTGACTGTGTCGCACGATCTCGCTCGTAGAGCGTAGGGAATGCTCCAAGGTCAGATGATCGGCTCACAGCTATCCATCGGCGCCTTGACAGACTCACTGCCTCCGATGTACGTGTTGATACCCAATTTGACTCCAATTAAATAACTGATAAATAAAATAATAAAACACGGCCAGATAATCAATGAGCCGACAATGCGAAATAAATAAATATACAAACAGGTTCTCGTTACCAATCAATCAGAAGCCGCCTCAGATAGACGTCAATCGAAGCCGTCAGAAGTCATAAGCGGGCTCCACGATGATTATCTCATATTAAAAATTATGTATTATCTCTAGTCATTAAAATCACCCACTTAGAAAATAATGGGATATAAATATGTGTAAATGAGAGAGAAAAGGGGGATTTTTTCATTTTTTTCTCCTCCCAACTCTCTCTCTCTCTCTCTAAGAAATAAAAGAGTAAACATACATTTTTATCATTAGATTTCTTCATTTTTCCTACACAAAATTTGACTATTATTTAACCGTTGATCATCCGATTTTCGACATCAACAGTACGTTAAGTTATTTTATTTAAATTTAATTGCCCGTTATTTAAAATAATATAATTATTTTTATAAATACTTTTATGCAATTGTGAACAGGTGCAATGGTTGCCATACGACAGCTCCAACCCAGATGCAATAGAGCCGAGGACTCTTTATTGCGGATTGATTCGATACCGCGATATTGTCGAGTCGTACTTGCCTGTGCGGTTTCTGCGTCAGTTGGGTATGTCCAGACTGTCCCTCCCCCTATATACCCGTCAATCAGTGCAATACGTGCTTGGGAGTCTAGGAACTACAGGGTTGAGCATTCTGAAGCTGGTGCAGTAAGTGCCTGGACCCAGTTCCCGTTTTCGCACAGTTGCAACACCAGTATGTTCACCCACACGACACATGATCGCGAGGAGGCGGCTGAGGACTACTTGCTGTGGTACGGTCGGGTTTCCCATCCGACTGTCATGGGCGAGGAGCTGCCGGACGAGAACGAGGTCCCTACGCGTGCCAATACTGCCTATGTAAGTCGTTGACTAAATTTTAATTAATGTTATTTCATTACAATATTTTTTTTTTAATAAATTTTAGTCATATCTTTTTATTCTTCCATTTTTTTAGTGGGTGGACCGTCTTTTTAACATTACATCGATTTGGCAGCAGGGATGTGAATGTCCGGTGACGGCGTAAGTCGAAGAAGAATTGTCTAATTTTAAGTTGGATTACGACAATACCCAATAATGATGTAATGAATGTTTTTTTTTATTATTATTGTAAAACATTAAGTTGAATGGTTTATATTAAAAATGAAAAAAAAAAGTACCATTAATGCGATTTTCGATTGCTCTGTAACATGATCGTATGTTCTTACGCTTCGAGATAGGCTCGTTCTCCTGAGAGTCCCGATGGGTCGACTCAGGAGAACGAGCCTGTCTCGAAGCGTGGGAACATACGTTCGTGTACAGAGCAATCGAAATCGCATTAATGGTACTTTTTTTTTTTCATTTTTAGTACGTAAACCATTCAAATTAATGTTTTTTTATTTGCTAAACTTAAGTTGAATGAGTTTTTTTTTTTTTCTTATTGTAAATCATTAAGTTGAATGATTTTTTTTTTTTTTTTTTTTTTTTTTGTTAAACTTAAGTTGAATGAGAAGCGTCATACCACAACTGAATAATATGGTTGTTTTGTTGAACCGAAAAATATCGTTCTGTTATTCAATAAGGTCTAGTTTGAACAGTAAACCACAATCGCAATCTAGTCTAGTACTGATCCTCCCAACCCACAACCGATTCATCTCGGTGAGTAAACCACATGCTATGAATAGGCGGTAATGGACAATCAGGAGTCAAATCTAAACGAATGTAGTGTGAGTCAAATCTAATAGATTGACCGATGCAGGATGGGCCATAAATATATGCGTCAACGCTTTCGTGTTCGGATCGTCTTCTGCATAAACTATATAATGGCTTCCCATGGCCAAATGCATAAGCTGGGAAGGAACGTCTCTACCTTCGAAACTCTCTTTCCGCAGCTTATCTCTAAAGTTATATACGTGTCACCGATTAGCGTTAATTATAATGATTATTATAATTTAAAACAAAAAAATTATTATATTAATAAATAAAAAAGTATATTAATTAATTTATTTGATAAAAAAATTATTAACTATCATAATAATAATACATTACTAAATATAATAAAATTTATTAGTTATTACAATAACTTTTAGATATAAAAAATTACTAATTATCATAATTAACTTCAAAAAGTTAATTAAAATATATATTACAAAATATAAATATATATACTTGTCGCCGATCAAGGTTGTCTCCCGGATTCTTTTCCTTCAGCGGGGGCATAATTTTTGTCGGGGGCCACCTGAGCGTCAGTCATATCACGAATAATAGTTTTAGATGAAGCGCTGAGGCCGCTCAACTGTCGATGACCCTCAGGATACACAATAGATGAATGGTTATGGTAGCCCTTCTCTTCCTTGCTATATCTACAGATCATCCAGTATGGCTCGCCTGACACTTTTTTTACTTTTATCTCAAAAGGGCAATTGCACTTATTCGTTTTTGTCTTTCTGGAATTTCTGTCGTTGCCTCTGTAGCGTTCGCCTCTATGGCACTTCAAAAGCTTGACCGTTTTCTTTTTGTATTTTGAAATTACTAATAGGAAACCATTCAATATAAGATAGTACAATATTTATATTTTTAAAACATGTTAAATAATGTATGGGTATCGAAACTGAGACTGTAATCAACACCATCTCCTCCAAAATCTTCCCATAACTCCTGCTATATAGTACAATATTTATATTTTTAAAACATGTTAAATTATAATCTATTCATTCTAATGTATAAGATAATTAATTCTAACATGTAACATAATAATTTGTAACTCATAACATGATAATATCTAACGTCCAATTTATAACATAATCAACTCTAACATGTAACACAATAATTTGCAACTCCTAACACGATAACATCTAACGTCCAATTTATAACATAATCAACTCTAACATGTAACACAATAATTTACAACTCCTAACACGATAATATCTAACATCCAATGTATAACATAATCAACTCTAACATGTAACATAATAATTTGTAACTCCTAACACGGTAATATCTAACGTTCAATTTATAGCATAATCAAGTCTAACATGTAACACAATATTTTTAACTCCTAACACGATAATATCTAACATCCAATTTATAGCATAATCAAGTCTAACATGTAACATAATAATTTCTAACTCCTAACACGATAATATCTAACGTCCAATTTATAATATAATTATTTTGAATATATAACATAATAATTTATAATAATATTTAAAAAAAAAACGTCCGGCAGGTCAAACTGGACGGACCGGTCGCGACCGGCCGGCCGGTTCGGACAGAGACCGTCTGACCGGACCAAGATTTCAAACGGCTTTTATGCCGTCCGAACCAGCCGACCGGACAGAAAAATTTCGTACCTCGGAATTTGAAGACATTTATTCGTACACTTTGCTCTGAGATGTTTGGAAAAAATAAAAAAGGCAAAATCGTCCAAGGGGGGCGGTGACTAGTGATAGGGGGCAGTAAATAGTAACGCCCAATTTGTATAACCATTAAAGTATAGAACTGGACTTTTTATTTTTATTTTTTTTACAAAAATTATTGTATGTGGGTGTTTGACCGCGCGTCGCAACGCGGCAAAATTATAATTTATATTTTCTTTAACTAACCTCTACCAACTAACAGTAGTGGCGAACAAGGGTCGATCCCACGAGGAGTGTGAATCAAATTGTGAATTTTCTTGTAATAATTGAAATTATACAAAGCGATAAATGGGGGGTTTTGATTTGATAACTAAACTAACTAAAATAAATAAAATCTAAACAAATAAAATAAAAATAAATAAATTAAGAGAAAGCTTCTAGTTCACGGTTCCGTCTACACCCTCAACTGACTCGTCTAATCAATTATAGTATCAAATCTCGTCGCTATCTCATGGAATTACTAGCCCTAGGCAACGACACGGTCTGTTACCCGAATTCTTCCTTAATTTTAATTTAACCGCGAGACGCTCTACGATTAAACCTGACTTCTTGTACAGTCCAGAAAAACGTTTTCAAGATTTAATACAATTAGCCGCTTTACGAATTAGAAAAATAGGCTAGACTAAGTAGTGAACTCAACCGCGTTCGCTCACTTAAATAGGCCGTGTTATCCCCGGTAGTTACCATCTTCCGGTTACCTCTTATGAATTAAACACAACAACAATTACGGATTGCAGGTCTAATTCATATGTAGATATGAAAAGCCTAATCTAGGTGATCAATCTAAACAAGACTAACACATCATGGTGAATTATTCAAAATAACACAAGCAATTCCAAAAAGATATTAAAATCTTCAACCATATAAATCGATCAAAACATAGTAATCGTAGGGTTCGATTTCCCCGGAACTAGAATAAAAACCTAGCCTAACATAATAAAAATAAAAGAAAGATAAAAGAGAGAGATTGATTATCTCCCTCGTGTACGGGTGTGGTCTCCCTCCGCAATTGATCGAGTTCCCCTCTGTCCGTTTGTTCTTGCGCTGCTCTATTTCTTTTCTGTTTTCTGCGTGTCTTCCTCTGACTGCGTGGCGGCTCCCAAAATAATGCCTCTCCCAGGTGTGCTATTTTGGTGGCACTCCAATTAATAAATAAGGGCCTGCGTGTATGAATTCTTATCCTTGGTGGCTTAGGTCTCTTGCTCTATGAATTATTTGTTTCCTTGGGTCTTTTGTGTAGTCTTTTCTCAGCCCAATCTTTTCTTTATTTAACTCATGGGCCCATAATTTGAATGATTTGAGGTTATTTTCGCACATGACATAAATTGGCCAATAACTGAGCTGGTATGGGGTACTAGCTCTGTTAGCAGTAGAATATGGTGTACCCCCGTACTGCTCTGGGTGTAATTTCGTTCAATGCCACGTCGCCCATGAAAACACTCCAATATCTTAAAAATAAACCATAAAAATATCAAAGTACATGAATCTATCTAACAAAAAATAAGTCAAAAGATATATAAGTGCGACAAAGTTAAGCATATAAAAATACGCTAATAAATATATAATATACACACTTTTTCCGACCAATCAGTGTTCATTTCGTCATTTGGTCTTCTTACATGGGAGTATTGGGGAGTATCGTATCTCCTTTATGACCTTTGTTATTGTAAAAGAAAAATATATGACTTTTTTTTTTTTGAAAGAACAACTACCATTAAATTACTGGAAATGGTCCAGCACCAAATGAGATAAAAAGTTTGGAGGATCACTCCATACAGAGATAGAGGATGATGAACTAGTTGCATGTCTAGCTAAAGAATGGGCAACAACATTCTCCGAACGAGGAATCCAAAATAATTTAACAGAAGGCAAATGAGATAAACAGGCAACTATATCATCAATAACCGGCGAACAACTCGAAGGGGCATCAGTTAAGCCAAATGAAGCTTGAACAATCAAGGAAGAATCTTCCATGACAGCCACATTCGGAACATTTAATCTCTGAGCCAAGAGAATCGCCTCCCGCATTGCCAAAGCCTCGGCTAAGTCTGCATCAACAATTCCATCAAAACGGCGCGACAGAGCTTGTAAAAACACCCCATTGGCAGAACGGGCAAAGACGCCTGAACCTCCACAAACACGATTAGGAGATATCGAGCCATCAAAATAAATTCTAGTTGCATCGTCAGAGGGAACAACAGAGGTAGGAAGATAGGACAAAGCGGGATCAGGCATTTCAGGATTTAAAGAATGTGATGCAAATTCAGCCACAGTTCGACTCGCATTTAACACAATATTCCACGGCCTGACTGTTCTCTGTTGAAAAATAACTCCATTTCTGGCTTGCCAAATTCCGTCCCAAATTGCAACCAAAAATTCAATATGCGGACTCGTCATATGAAGCAAAAGATTTCGACACCAAGTTTCACATGTTTCTTTCTGAAGCTGCCGAACAAGAACAAGAAGACCAGCTATGCGCAACGCCTGAAGAGTAAAGCTACAGTCAAAGAAAGTATGCATGCTGGAAGATGCAACAGATGAGCATAAAGGGCAGGTTCCGTCGAATGTCACATTCCGACAAGCTAGATTATCTGGGGTTGGTAGGACATTAAGATACAATCGCCACACGAGAAGGTGGATTCGATGGGGCAACTTTAGTTTCCAAATCATACACCAAACACGGTCCCGGACTCCCAACGGTTGAGGTGTTATCGAAGCTAAGTGCGAAGCATAAATAGGAGAATTCAGAAGCTGGAAATATGCAGAACGAACAGAAAATTTGCCGTTCTTGGAGAAATGCCAGATCCATTTGTCTTCAAAATGATTTTGTGGCAGAGCTAAGGAGAGAATAGCATCAGCTTCAATGTTAGGAAAAATAGACCGCACCAAAGGTACATTCCACTTCCCTGAATGCTCAACAATAAGGGTATCAACCGTAGCAGATTCAGACAGGGACGAAGGAGCGGTTGATGTACGGAAATTAGGCTCCAAAGTTATCCATTTATCAAACTAGATACTAGTAGTACGCCCATTTCGAATTTGCTTTCGACATCTCAAGTCCAAGACTTGACGACCTTCCAGAATACTGCGCCATGTCCAAGAAGGCCTATTTCCCAGATTGGCCTCCACAAATTGACGGTTAGGAAAATATTTCGCCTTCAAAACTCTAGACAACAACGAAGACGGTTTTATAAGAAGCCGCCAAGCCTGCTTGCTAAGCATAGCAATATTAAAAGCTTTGAGATCACGAAACCCTAAGCCCCCATCAAGTTTGCTCCGGCACAAAGCATTCCAAGATACCCAATGAATTTTTCGATGTTGAGAGTGATCACCCCAAAAATAGTTACTCGTCATAGATTGTAGCTCGTGGATGACTTGATCCGTCAAAAGAAAACACGGCATGGCATAAGAGGGGATGGCTTGTATTACCGACTTGATAAGAATGGCTTTTCCAGCTCGAGATAAAGCTTTAGAGCTCCAACACTGTAGCCTCTGCCAAACACGATCTTTTAAGTTCGAAAAAACCTCCTTCTTACTCTTTCTCACAATAGATGGTAAGCCAAGGTATTTTCCATGCTCTGTGACCTCGGGGATTCCAAGAATGCTAGATATATCCGCACGGGCTGAAGGTAAAGTATTTGGGCTGAATAAGATACCCGATTTCTCCAAGTTTATCTGTTGGCCAGAAACTCGCTCATATAGGGAAAGAGCCCATTTCAAATGCGTGGCTTCATGAGTTGTTGCCTCTCCAAATAGTAGGGCGTCGTCAGCGAAGAAGAGGTGAGAAATGCGAGGTGCATAACGAGTGACACCGATACCATGAATTCGGTTGCAAATCTGTAGATCCTGTAAGAGACAAGAAAAAACCTCCGAACAAACAATAAATATGTAAGGAGACAGTGGGTCGCCTTGCCTTATGCCTCTCCCTGGGGTGAGATTACCAAATTGTTCACCATTAAGGATGAAAGAAAAGCTGACTAAAGAGATACATTCATAGATTAGATTAACAAAAGAGGAAGCAAACCCTAAAGCAATTAGCTCAGCTTTGACAAAACACCACTCAATTCTATCAAAGGCTTTACTCATATCCAATTTAACAGACATGAGACCTCTATGACCTCGAGTAAGAGATTTCATGTGATGATGAGTTTCATAAGCAAGAAGGACATTATCTGTTATAAGACGACCAGGTACGAAAGCAGACTGAGATTCTGAGATAATGGAAGGGAGTAACAGTTTCAATCTATTAGCAATTACCTTTGAGCATAACTTATAAACTACATTGCAAAGCGAAATAGGTCGAAATTGAGTGATAAGCTCTGGACTATGAGTCTTAGGAATAAGAACAATGTGAGTATAATTCATAGCTCGATCAAATGTACCAGAATTCAAGAAGTTTAAAACATAAGAAATAACATCAGAACTCACAATATTCCAAAATTTTTTAAAGAACACAGGACTCATACCGTCAGGACCCGGAGATTTGAAAGGTGCCATTTCCTTTAGAGCTTTCGCTACCTCTGGTGCCGTGTACGTTCGACAAAGATGTTCATTCATATTTGACGTCACTTTTCGGGATAGGCGCTCTACCGACCGTTGAATTTCGTCCTCAAGGGGAGTTGATGATGTAAATAAAGCACCAAAGAAAAAAAAAATGGATATATTGATAGGTGAATTGTGTCACTTGCTACACCACTTGGTCAATTTTGATGAGAGAAAAATAATATATATAAGAAACAACTAAACTAAAAATTATAGATGTTTATCATGTTTGAACTTACGAATACAATTTCACGAAAAACAAAAAGTCTTGATTCTATATTCAAGCATCAAACAACCTTTACACAAAATAAGGTGAGATGAACTAATCTATTGAAGAAAATTAACTTGTAAATAACAACTGTAAGGTTGCAACTGTAAGGGCGCAATTGGATATGAATCCAACCAATTTTGACATGTTTAGTTTAGTTAAAGTGAATTATTTTGAATAAAGTAAATTGAGTATATGATTTTGAGTTTGAAATTAAATAATATTTAAAATGTAATGATTAAAGTTGATGTCATACAAGAGTAGGAGAAAGATTATTTGATGTAACAGATAGTTAATTATGTGAGTGGATAAATAGTGAATTAAAGTTAAAAATAACTGATTGGTATCATTTAATTATATTAATAAAAAGTATGACAGTTGAATTGAGTTTAATTTTGAGTTAGATAATTGTAGATAACTCAACCGATCATAACCGGTTAAAACTGGTTATAACTCATATCCAATCACGCCCGCGAATAGACAATCTTGCAACTAAATTAATATATTTTTTAAATATATATCTGCATAATTTTAAAATAAAACGGCGCTCTAAAAAGATGTAAATGTTGTGTTAGATTGACTTAATCATTAGGACGACATTCCTTTAACAAATATGCTTACTTTTCATTAAAAAATGTCATACTTTACAAAAAATCATAAACACAAATATGACAAAGATGATATTTAATAGTATAAGTAATATTTTTGTTCGAGTACGATAAATCGACAGAAACATTAGGCTGCCTCATATATTTTTTTATAAACAGAAGTAACATTTTATAATATAAGATACGTATTATTCAAAAAAGACATATGATCGACCCACTTCATTGTTAAACAATTAACAGGATAACTAGCCACTATATATAACACCTTATTAATTAGATGTCTAATTATGTTTACCAAGTTGGAAGCTGTGATATTTGTCAAAATGATTACTTTACCCTTTTTATAATTAGGTTGAAATAATATCAAATACAACAAGTTTGTCAGAAACTTCTTTTTGTCTTATAACTTTACTAAATATCACCATACAAGTAAATGCGTTTATCATTGTTTAACCACAAAAAAATATTTGCAAGGCATTTATTAAAAAAAGCAATAAAACTAAAATTTTCAAATACCAACTTGTGCTTTAAGATCTTCATCTCACAACAAGGGAAGTATGCCTCAGATTTTTTCCTTCTACTTCAAGTTTGACATTCGCAAACAATTACAATTTCGATTCATCAACCTCTTTTGAAAAAAATAAATAATAAATTCCACTTAAAAAGCAGAAACTATCCCAAATAATCCCTTTGTACCTTTTGACTTCTCCCAACTAGGAAGGGTAAAGAAATGGTATAATAGACATTTCACATGATTTTCTTGAACAAAATGGTCATTTTGGTGCTGGGATAAAAAAATCCCACAATGCGATCAATCTCATCCGAATCCTTCAAAGTAAACGTGAGTAGTTGGGATAATTTACATTATCCCAGCCTATCATGCAAACGATGCCTAAAACATAGCACAAACCTCACTATAAATATGTCTTTCCCTTTTCTCGTTCTTAATTTCACTCTCATTTTCAACCATCTCCTCTGAAATTTCTCCTCTGTCTAGAGTCCAGCTTCAGATCAGATTCTTCGGAGTGAAAAAAAAATGAGGGCGGCGATGTTGAGATCTGTTCTCCTGAGGAGCACCGCCTCATCCACAGCGTCGGGCCGCGCCTTCTCCTCGGCTTCGGCGCCGGAGCGGAAGGTGGCCGTTTTGGGGGCCGCCGGCGGGATCGGGCAGCCCCTGTCTCTTTTGATGAAGTTGAATCCTCTTGTCTCGAACCTAGCTCTCTACGATATCGCCGGAACACCCGGCGTCGCTGCTGACGTCAGCCACATCAACACCAGATCTGAGGTCCTGTGCTTTCTTTTTATACGCCTGGCCCGACAATTCTCAACTATTTCTCCATTTTTGTTTACTTGGTTGGTGGCTTTGATTTTGTATGTGTAAAGGTTTTGGAGCACTGAAGGACTGGTTTTTAGGGTTGGATCTTGTTCCTGTGATTTGTTATGTTGCTCAACTTGCCACTTTACACTGTCATATAGTAGATTTAGATGATACTCGTTTTGGATTTCCATTGTCTAATTGCTGTTGTCTTGGAAACTACCAGATTCTGATTAATGTTTATTTTAGTTCTCTTGGTAAATAAAAACAGTTCACCTGATAGTCACATCTGAGTGCATTCACATGTATACTGAAATTGCATTTCGGTTCCTCTGAAGTACTGTTGTTATCATATTTCTTTTATTTCGAGTGATAATTTCTCATGATTGCTTAACATGTTTTGCTTCTAGTGAATTTCATATTTTGATTAATATTCTTTTACTCTTGTTCTCAATGTGGCATCTGCATTTCTGATGGTATGCATGAAACTGAATAATTTTGTTTGTATGTGCAGGTAAAAGGATATGCATCAGAAGAGCAGCTGGGGCAGGCTTTGGAAGGTTCAGATGTTGTCATCATTCCAGCTGGTGTGCCCAGAAAGCCAGGCATGACTCGTGATGATCTTTTCAAGATTAATGCCGGCATTGTCAAGAGTCTCTGCGAGGCCATTGCCAAATACTGCCCCAATGTAGCATATCTATCTTTATAGTGTTACTTTTACTAATACTGAATGTTGATTCACATTTACTATTTTAGCAAGAATCCATTAAAAGTTGATTTTTGATATGTCACAAAATTTAGGCTCTCGTCAATATGATTAGCAACCCTGTGAATTCAACTGTGCCAATTGCTGCTGAGGTGTTCAAGAGCAAGGGAGTTTATGACGAGCGGAGACTGTTCGGTGTCACCACTCTTGATGTTGTTAGGGCCAAGACCTTCTATGCTGGGAAGGCCAACGTGAATGTAGCTGGTATTTCTTTTGTTTTCACTTGCAGATTATTGTTTGCATTCTTTTAGGTTATGATTTCATTTTTGTGACTGAGATTCGAAAATCACCTTTAGTAATTGCTTCTCTTTGCAGATGTCAATGTACCTGTTGTTGGTGGTCATGCTGGAATTACCATTCTCCCCTTGTTTTCACAGGTTCTGCAATTGTTTTTCTAAATTGATTTTGGCCGTAATGACAGATGATATTTATGTTGATTCTTCGTCTACAGGCCTCACCAAAGGCAAATCTGTCAGATGACGAAATTATAGCTCTTACCAAGAGAACACAAGATGGTGGGACGGAAGTTGTTGAAGCTAAGGCTGGAAAGGGTTCAGCTACACTTTCAATGGCGTAAGTGATGGCTTCAACTTGATTTGCATATTGTTTCATCTCTTGTGTTTTAGTTTGTGGTTGATATTTCCCTTGAGCAAAAGATTTAGACAAGATCTTTCTGTTTGCTCTTTTGTACTAAGCTAGAGCTTGGAATAGCATCTATTGTTACATTGATCTTGCAGCTAGCCAGCTACTTATCGAAAACTTTATAGGTTTATGTTTAGCATTCTGAATCAGCTGCTGGATCTATTTGACAAAGAATTTCTACTTACAGCTTAACTTTATATGGCAATTTGATGTTCACCAACATTTTGAAATTTGATTAAATCTTAGTGATGAACTAAAGATGCCTCTGACCTTAGGCGAATTATATTCCAGAATATTGAGTTACATTGTTATCTGCAATAGTGCTCCAAGTTATGGAAGTTTGCATTGTCTGATTGCTACTATTTAATGTGCAGTTATGCTGGGGCCTTGTTTGCTGATGCTTGCTTGAAAGGACTTAATGGTGTTCCAGATGTTGTGGAATGTTCTTTTGTGCAATCCACTGTGACCGAACTACCTTTCTTTGCATCCAAGGTTGGTTAAAACACTTNTGCTATTCTTATTTTCTGAAAATTGTACTTCAATTAATAACACACACGATATGCCATCACTTTGGAATCACATGAGCTTCCAAGTTTCCATGAAATTATCCTTAAATATACCCCTCGGTTTTGTCTCTGCCCTCTATTTCACTTCCATTGCTGATATTGGATGATGTTAAAATATACCAATTTGCTTCTGTCGTTTGTTTGTTCTTGTGAAGATCCGAGTATGTTCAAAGGGTAATATTTTATATGTTGTCGAAACAGGTGAGACTCGGGAAGAATGGCGTAGAGGAGGTCTTGGGTTTGGGTCCTCTGTCGGATTACGAGAAACAAGGACTGGAAGCCCTCAAGGCAGAGTTGAAAAGTTCTATCGATAAGGGAGTTGCTTTTGTCCACAGCAACTGATGTGATTCCCTCTGCTGAACTGAACTACATTACATTTGTTAAGACTCCAATCACAATTTTGCCTTCATTTTCGCTACATTGTTACTGGAGGTGGCATCTGGCTTTGTGATGTTTTGGCTTTAATTTGGTTTAGCATGTTTCACATGTAATAATGCTCGACTGACACATTCAACAGTATTTGCCCGTGATGTGAATCGTGTGGTTTGTCTGATGCTCAAGTATTTGGATTTTCTAGTCTAGAGGAGCATATGCCAGTTTGCTACAATTCAATAAAGGATATGTGTTTCACTTTCTAAGCCATCTCGTTCGTTATAATTTCTTACTATATTCACTATTTTTTGGTGGAAAAAATTTGCTGTATACAAAATGTAATGTCTAGCACAGTATTTTACAATATTTCAATAATATCAACGTGGTCAAGTCTGTTACTGAGCTGACGGGAAGCAACTACATTTCACCAAGCACCAAGTTACAATTTTCCCAAAGTAAAATCGACAAGGCTACCAACCCGCAACATTTTTGAAAACATAAAACCGAAAACATAAAACCGAAAATAAAATCCGATGACACCCACTAAATTAAAACTCTGTACACTACCATAATACAATGTCAAAACACAGAATACACTAAACTACCCAAACCACAGACTGGTTTCAACCCTAAACTTGCTTGTCACTAGCCAAATGATCGAGCAAAAATCCTACAGCAAGCTCTTTTATAACTTAGAAAATGGTAAGAGAAATTGTGGCGATTTACATCCACTGCAACATTCTCTCATCACCATCATAATTGGTCAAACTACTACACAACCTATTTAAACGAACTCAAATAATAAGACTTCCAGTTCAAATGATGACAAGAAGGAAGTTTTTTTAGTGCATTATGCGCCCAATACATCAACGGGTGGCATTCAGAACGGCTGTGAAACCATCATTAGCAGGCCTTGCATCATCAGCATATCCATCAACACGTTGACCCATTGGACACATTGTGCTGCAACATCGAAAATATATATCATGCAATTTGGTATTCTTTTTAATATTCAACTTCCATTACAAAGCAAATGAGCGCTTAAATAGAGGAGTGGGACACATGCTCTTCACATAAGAAACAAAGAGACGGAGAAACATTAAAGTATCACACAACTCCGGTGAGTGCAACACTTTAAGTCATCCATTGACACGGAACCATCAAAAAATATTGTAACAATTCTCGATATAATGAGATATCAAATACTCCCTCCATCCACATAAAGATAGGATTGTTACCCAACACTCCGTGCCACAAAGAAACTAAAACAGGCCTCTTTAACCAATAGGAGTCTCAAAATATCAAATTCCTGTTATACCATAATTTAATCTAGAAATTGGATAGTCATCAACAACAAACAAATCACAAAAATGTAGTGATGGTTAACTTGCAGCGAACAATGGCAAAGTGTCCATTAGGGAAACACACTTTCCCAACAAAAGTACATTTTAATTGAGCTCTTTGAAGGAGCACAAACTATCGACACGGAATAAAAAAAGTAATTCAACTTCTAAACCAATAATAGAATACATCAAAATATAAAATTCCCAGTACAAACAGTCCACCAACCAAGTGTGGAATACATTGCTATATAACCATTACAAACATCCATGCAAATTGCAATTTTACTTTTCAGGCATTTTAATTCAATCACCTCTATTTGTAATGTTAAACAAGTTTATCCAAGAAATAAAATACTACACTCAATAATGATTTCAGTTAGTTGCATTTTAGAGCTAACTTGATGAAGACAAGACTGGAGCATTTTCTTGCATAACAACACATGTAAGATGACAGCTGGAATGTGAGGGAGTACAAACTATGCAGCACAGCATATGCATAAAATAACAAACTTTATTCCATTTAAGCGCTTAATGTACACCAGACGTGTTCTGAATTCTGATACACATGGTCATACTGGTTTTTTGCTATAGTGCTTTTCTTTTCACTTTCATTTTCACCTTCCAAGTAATTGCCAGCCCACTAAGTAAAGCCAACGTGACTGGTAAGTGTTAAAAGTGCAAAGGTTTTACAATATCTATCCTTCATTGGCTTCTAAAATGAGGAGACCAATTGTACCTTAAGTAGAGAGTAACATGTGAACTTCCCTGAAATTCAACAAAACTTCACTTCACACGAAAATCACATACACATTGGCAACAATCTAACCGAAGTATAATGGAAGGAAATCGCTCATAATGTTCCAATAAAACAAAAAGGAGGAAGTAATTAGCACAAATAAATAATGAATACAAGAAGTAATGGAACTCAACGAATGACTATCCCCTAAAACTTTCAAATGACTACAGGAAGAAGCCCAAAAGAATGAAAAAATGATCCTTTACCTGCATTATTATCGTTGTTTTATGACTTAGGTGAATGCCCCCCATCTGATCCATCTGCAGAGGAACTATCGCTGTCTGAATCTGTGAGTAATCAATGGACGAAACAAAAGGGCATTAGGGTGAGATAAAAGTGATGGATTGATTATATATCTAGGCCTTACATACAGAAATAAAAGAGATACTTGTCATGCCGTGGGAAAAAAGAAACACAGGTTTTTAGTATGTAAGAGGATCAATCAACTGAAGGTGATAGTCAACAATCTTAACAGAAAAAGAACCTACTTATACATTTACATGTCCAAATCATCAATCGGACTGAAAGGGGCTCATGAAAGAAAAAAGAAAAATCATGTGATAATCTTCCAACAGTGCCAAAAAAAAAAAAGATTTTTAAGTTTACAAGGGATAAAATAATTAACGTTAGAATGTGTAACATAAAGTTGGGTCAGACCGCCAAATGTACAAAGAGAAAAGGATAAGAAATGTACTTATGTAACACATAAATTGGCCAACAGTCTGGTGAAACAGCAAATTGCAAAACAATAATAGAGATGGGAAAAATCAATATTTACCGCTTGAAGATGATCCAGAATCACTGCTCGAACTACTTGAGCTGCTAGATCTACTTCCATTATTAACCTGATTGTCACCATCAGCAGGCGGACCAGTACTCCTTTCGAAAGCTTTGGCCGTAAGAAAATTAAATGTCAGGCCATTTGCTCATTGAAAGTTAAAATCCAGAAGAGACAATACATAACACCGAAATTAGCATAAAATTGATATACCTGACCCACGTCCAATCTGATCCAGTACGGGTGGGACTGAGTTCTGCAATATGGTAAAAATACAATTCAAATCAGACAATGATCCAAAAACAGAGATCCCTTTGGAATAAAATAATTACGCAATTAAAAATGACATCTTCACGTTCTTACCTTCAAAACAACATTCTGATTGGAAGCTGTTCTCGCTTGAAGAGCAAGCTCAGCTTTCCTTTTGTTCTTGCTCAAGCTCTTTTTGTAGTTAGTGACAAACCTATCAAGCTCCCAAAGTGTTTCCGGATCAACACTGTCAATGTCCACCTCGATCTCATCATCATGTTGAGAGAGTGCAGTGTTCCTCTTCTTAATGATCTGAACAATAGCATCGAGCTTCTCGGTAGGCAATCCCTGAAGGTTGTTGCTAAGCCTTTGTTTCTCCTCGTAAGTCATGTCCCTTTTATCTGGATCCTTCGCCTTTGGTTTCTTTGGGACAGGCGTCCGCGCAGCATGAGGCCGTTGACCTTTAGAATCGACAGACATGGGCGAAACACCAAGCTCAGGCCTATCGAAAGCCCTCAATTGTGTCCCAGGAGGCATGTACAAAGATATCGAACCAGGCCCATAGGGATTCTGAGGAGGAGCCTTTCTAGAAAAGGGGGCCTGCATCCTCCCATCATGGTACATGCGATGTTTCCAATTCGAATTATACTCGGCCTCAATAATAGCCCATCTCTCTTCAAAAATCTGGGACAATTGCTCGGCCATGAAGTGCACATCCTGCCCCTTGGGATTGTAAGTCATAGCATTACGGAAAACAAGCCTGACGTCCTCCGCAAAATCCCGTGGGGATTTATACCTGTTCTGAGACAGTCTAGACTTGATTGTGCCCAAATCCATGGGTTGCTTAATGATGTCATGATAATCGATCAGTCCCAAGCCCTTTACATCCACCGGCTCATTGAAAACCCACCCGTGCTTGTGCTTCATTAGCCGCTGGAGAAGGCTGCTGCAGTTCTTGAACATCTGATTCCGGCTCTTTTCGAACCCAAAACCAAAGCCATGCTCTTTTCTCCCATTGCCTGTCTTCAGCCTCTTGTTGTTCTCAGGTGGCAGCCTGTCCTTCCCAAGGAGGAATTCAGAATTTCTGTAAAACTGGTTTGCCTTTGGCGTGCGCTTCTCCTTCTCGACAAACTCACTCCCTCTGTTATTGTTTTCCATAACAGCCACACTCAATTGCCGGTTGTAAAGCCTCGGCTCAATAATCCGGGCAGCACCCATGTCAGAATTCACTCTTGACAGTCCCACGTGTCTTGGCTCAGGGTTCTCGAGAGGACCCACCTCTGAATTCACTCTCACCAGCAGCCTCCGGTCAGCCACTTCATTCCGGGCTAGCTGGGTTTGAGGATACCTGTAACCATAATTACTAACGTTACTCACATCATTATTGCTAATCTGAATGTTGTTCGGCGCAATCTGAAGTTCCCTGGCCTCAAGCTCCTTAACAAGCCTGGAAACCTGTTCGAGTTCGCTAAGCAGCGTTCTCCTAAAATCCTTGATATCATCCTTTGCCGTAACCTTGCTTAACTTGAACCTTATCCTATCATCAACCGTGCATAAAACGAGAGGCTTCGCGACGCCATTTCCCTTAACTTGGGGCGTTTGAGGCAAGCCCAAATCCTCGTTTCCATTCGGCTGTATATTTTCTAAATTTTGAGATTTGTTGGCATCAGACGATGGCAAACGCTCTAAATTAAGCGGCTCGGGAGTTTGAATCCGAGAATCTTCATTGGCATCTGACAGCCCATGTTGTGGCTGTTCTTGCACGTGTTGAGACTGGAGAGAGGAGCCATTTTCTTTCTCCTTTATTAGTAAACCATTCCCGGAATCTTGGGCCGGAGAGCAGGCAGCGGCAGGTGGTGGAGAGAGGGACGCATCAGCAGAGGAGACGGTAGTAGAGACCTCAGTTTGGGCGGGGATGGAATTGGCCGAAGCTGTGAGGACAGCGGACGATGGGTTCTCAGGGACAGAGGCTGTCGTGGTGGGGGCATTATCGTCATTAATGGAGGTTTTGGGGGCTTTCTTGCGGTTTCTCCGCGTGTAGACTATGCTTTTCTCCGTCCATCGGTCCCTCGCTTTCGCAATCAAATCATCACCGGAATTCCCTAAAGTCTCTGAAGCCATACAACATGTAAATTTACGAATCTGTGGGATAAAAAACCCTAATTTCTGCAGTATTAGCCGTCAAGAACCCTAACATAACCCTGTCGCACAATAAATCTAGGGTTTCGAAGATATCTTAGAAAACAATTGTCCAAACCAAGACACCGATAATAAGTATAGGACAGTAACTCGATCGAATCAGAAAGACTGAACCCTTACACATAGGGAGATCTGACTGTTACAACACAAGGAAAAAAGCCCAAATCAGAGAAAAAGCTAAAGATCTGGAGACGAATTAGGGTTCATATCGATCGATTCGAAGGAAATTATTATTGAAAAAAAAATGGCGAAAAATAAAAGATTGGGGAAAATCGATTAGGGTTTGAGGGTGTGGAGGCAACTCGGGGGGCTGGGGCTCGATCGAACTCTCACTACCTTTCTCTCTCTACAAAAAAAAAAAAAAAAANAAAAAAAAAAAAAAATCCTTGTTTTCTCTCTCTAAAACGCTTGTGTCGATTGAGAGGCGCACGTCTTTTAATCTCACGCGCTGGGTGCCAGTGATCAAAGGCGGTGATGTGCTGCCACGTCAACAGCGAGTGAGAACGCGTGACGGACTGCATAAAGATATTTTCGAGCTTTGGCAGTTGGCACGCTACTCGTACTTTCGATTTGTGGTTATTATTTGCGCAAGTTCGTAACACGTGTGGACATCTTTCTCTCTCGATCGAATTCGGAAAACCCCCAATTTTTATCCACCGTGCCCTAGCCGTCATTTTTGCTCACAAGTCTCCACCTTTAATACTACAAGATAATCAAGTATTTAACTCCTATAATCACTTAGACAAACAATGCAAATAAAAAAAAATTCAAATTTTTCCCTCATTCAACAAGCAAAACACTACATTTACCTTAAAAAACTTCATACGTAAAAATAAAAGAAATACGGAGTAATGAAACTTAAAAGTAAGTGTTCACTCTTCTATTGTATGCTCGAAGAAATTCAGAATGAAAAGCTCGAATCTTGAATAAAAATAAAGTCGCCAGAAAGTTTTCAAAAAATATGAGTCGTAGATCAGCTTCCAACACAAAATAAAAAGAAAAATAAAAAGAAGAGAAACAATATAGATATTTAATTAAATATAGAATTGTTTTCTATAGTGGTTCAATTAAAAGGACAATTTTTAAAAGATCATTTAAAGTGTAAACTACAATTTTTTAAAATATCATTATCTTTTAATTGAACTACTATGAGAAAACAATTCTATGTTTAATTAAATATCCATATTTAATAGTAATCTTTAAATTTTAAATTTATGATCTAGAGTCATGCGGAATTCTTAATGTGAGATTGACTTCATTTTGTGATTTCACATTTAAACATGAGTCTCAAATGGAATTATTCAAATATTTTTTAAAAATATTTTGACTTTAGAGGTAGGAATTTAGTTTCTATTCGGTTAAATCTATAGTAATATAAAAAGGTTATTAGAAAAATACAAAAATAGTAACTTTGACTTAAAAAATTAATTGTTGACTTACTAATATAAACAATATCAATGGGCCCCACATATCAACCAATTTAATCGGACTTTGGTAACATATTTGATCCGATTTTGATAACAAATCTCGGATTTTGATAACAAATTTGATCTTAATTTGATGACAAATCTCGGATTTTGTTAACAAAATTGATCTAATTGAGACAACAAATCTCGGATTGTGATAACAAATATCGAATTTGATAACAAATCTTTTATGGTATCGATTTTCTTTTTTTTGGTAAAACACTTCATAGTTATTTACACACAATATATTGCCGATAATCTTTGGAATTTCTTTTGGTAACAAATTTCACAATTTTTTTGATTGTTTGGAGTTAAATATTGCAGAAAAAATCTCAAGATTTGATAAATGATGCATATCAAAATAAAAATATTATTTTTCAATCAATCTAAAAAGTCTTACCAAATTAAATTGTAATGAACTCCATTAATTTTGGTAAACATTATGTCACATTGATATGACATATAATGTTCAAAATTTGTTGACTTACTAATATAAGCAATATCAATGGGCCCACATGTCAATCAATTTAATCGGATTTTGGTAACAAATTTGATCAAATTTTGATAACAAATCTCGAATTTTAGTAATAAATTTAATCTTATTTAGATAACAAATCTCGAATTTGTTAACAAATTATATCTGATTGTGGTAAAAAATCTCGGATTGTAATAACAAATCTCGGATTTTGATAACAAATCATTTAAAATATCGGTTTTTTTTTGTAACACACTTCATAGTTATTTATACACAATACTTTGTCGATAATCTTTGGAATTTCTTTTGGTAACAAATTTCAGAATTTTTTCAGATTGTTTGGAGTTAAATATTGCAGAAAAAATCTCGAGATTTGATAAATGATACATATCAAAATAAAAATATTATTTTTCAATCAATCAAAAAAGCCTTACCAAATTAAATTGTAACAAACTCCATTAATTTTGGTAAACATTATGTCACATTGATATGACACATAATGCTCAAAATAAAAAATTAATTGTTGACTTACTAATATAAGCAATATCAATGGGCCTACATGTCAACCAATTTAATTGAATTTTGGTAAAAAATTTGATCAGGTTTTGATAACAAATCTCGAATTTTGTTAACAAATTTGATCAGATTGTGATAACAAATCTCGGATTTTGATAACAAATCTTTTAAAATATCGATTTTTTTGGTAACAGATTTTATAGTTATTTACACACAATATATTGTCGATAATCTTTGGGATTTCTTTTGGTAACAAATTTCACAATTTTTTTGGATTGTTTGGAGTTAAATATTGCAGAAAAAATCTTGAGAGATTTGATAAATAATACATATCAAAATAAAAATATTATTTTTCAATCAATCCAAAAAGTCTTACCAAATTAAATTGTAACAAACTCTATTAATTTTGATAAACATTATGTCACATTGATATGACACATAATTTTCAATAATCGACAAATCCGAGACACATGTAACACGTTGCACATTTTTTGTTTTTGTTTTTGTTTTAACAAAAACGGATAAACATATTTTTTGAAGTCAATCGTAATCACATTATTTAGAAAAATAAATCCTACTCAACTTAAAAATCTGACGTAAATCAATTTTGAATTTATATTTTATACCAGTATTTTATCGGTCTATATAATCTACAATATCCAAACTACTAATGGTTGTTACAAATATATATCTAGAAAACAAGTAACTACTCGGATAAGAGTTTGAATAATAGGATTGATAAGCATGATCTTATTTCTTAAGCTTATCCGATCTTTTTTAACTTGATATTTTGTAACTATATATCCTCTATGGGTCTGTGTAATAGGACACGATTGGTTGTGACAAAGTTCTCCACTCACGTTCTCAAGTGTAAGATACTCACTGACGATGATAAAGTGTTGATTCCAGGAATGACTATATTTCCTTCTGATGTTAGAATTCCTTTCAAGTTCTAGCGTCGCAGTTTCCCATTATGATTTCTTACTCCATAACTATAAATAAGAGCCAGAAACAATTGATTATTAATAGATAACACGCGCGATATAATATCTTTTTGGAATTACGCGAGCTTCCAAGTTGCCATGAAATTTTCCTTAAAGTACCCATCGGTTTTGAAAAGTTCTATCGATAAGGGAGTTGCTTTTGTCCACGACAACTTATGAGATTCCGTTTTTCGTTTGATGCTTAAATATTTGGATTTTCTTGTCTGGAGGAGTATATGCCAGTTTGCTACAATTCAATAAAGGATATGTGTTTCACTTTCGAAGCCATCCCGTTTGTGATAATTTATGAAGCGCAAGATTTAAAAAAATTCAATAATATCAACAGAGCCCAAGTCTGTTACTGAGCTAACAGGAACCAACTACATTTCACCAAGCACAAAGTTACTATTTTCCCAAAACGAAATCGACAAGCCTACTACAACATTTTTGAAAACATAAAACCAAAAATCAAATCCGATGAAACCCACTAAATCAAAACTCTGTACACTACCATAATACAATGTCGAAACACCGAATACACTAAACTACCCAAACAACCACTGGTGGCACACTTACCGGTTCCAACCCTAATCTTGCTTCTCACTAGCCAAATGATGAGCAAAAATCCTACAGCAAGCTCTTTTATAACTTAGAAAATGGTAGAGAAATTTTGGCGATTTACATCCACCGCAACATTCTCCTAATCACCATCATAATTGGTCAAACTACTACACAACGTTTTTAAAAGAACTCAAATAATAAGACTTCCAAGTTCAAATGATGGCAAGAACGAAGTTTTTTTAGTGCATTACGCGCCCAATACATCAACGGGAAGGGATCCCATCATCCATTTCCAGCCGGCATTTAGAAAGGTTGTGAAACCATCATTTGCAGGCCTTGCCATCATCAGCATATCCATCTAACACGTTGACCCATTGGACACATTGTGCTGCAATATTGGAAATATATATCATGAAATTTGGTATTTATAGATTCAACTTCCATTACAAAACAAAAGAACACTTAAATAGAGAGGCTTGTGAAATTATTATAACAATTCTCGTTATAATGATATCAAATACTCTCTCCATCCACATAAAGGTGGGCCAATTCTTGTCACCCAACACTCAGTGCCACAAAGGTGGGCTTGGTTACCGTTTCACAAACTAAAACGGCTCTTTGTCCAATAAGAGTATCAAATATTAAATTCCTGTTATACCCTAATTTAATCTAGATATTAGATAGTGATCACCAAAACAGAAATCACAAAAATGTAGTGATGGTTAACTTACAGTGAACATTGGCCAAGTGTCCATAGGGAAACACACTTCCCCAACAAGTACATTTTAATTGAACTCTTTGAAAGAGCACAAACTATCGACACGGAATAAAAAAAGTAATTCAACTTATAAACCAGTAACAGAATACATGAAACCCAAATATTCCCAGTTACAAGTTGACCATCTCATGAATATGTTTT
>BKCP01003336.1:733063-770652 GCA_008636005.1 Striga asiatica
AGTCACTATCGTTTTTTTTTTTTTATTCTTTTTTGATTTGTTTATGAATGTCATGTCGTCCAACTATTGAATTTGTCGGCAATAACACGTCGTAGCTCAACTGACAATTCAAGCCAGCCTAAAAGTGCAACGCCGACTGATGACAATGTGCATAGAGGTGAATATCATGTTTTTTTATAATGCTTGCACTGTATGTGTGTGTGTGTGTGTTTGTGTGCACGAATTTGTTTGTATCTATTTCGACCCATGTGCGTGTAGTTACGTGTCTGTCATAGCTTTTTGCGTTGATATTTGATATTCAATATATATGCGTATGTATTGCGTGTTATCCTCTGTTTATAATGTGTTTATAATGTGCATTGGTTGGAAGAAAAAATATGCAACTCGCAGTGCACAATTGTGCACCATAACTGATATCTATAATTGTTGATTACATACTGTTTGAATATGATTGTTATGGTGTTCACTATGTTATTAATTTATCCCATGTGTCACACTATTTTGTTTTGTTTTTTTTTTTTTTTCACNTCGGTGGCAGATAAGAGACATGCAGATGAATCAGTACGTAACGCATCACATGCGAAGCGCGTCAAGATGGTTGGGTCATCATCGAACTGACCTGACAGTAGCGATGATGCCATCACACGAAAGTGTATGTTGTATTATTTGTCGAACTACGAACGTATATAATTTAGGTACAAAATTTTAATGCGTTTATGTATGTGTCAAGAAAGGGAACGTGGTTACCCATGAGCATTCCGTCGATCATGAATTGAACAACGATCTTGTCGAACACGAATCTGGTAGTGACAATGATGGTGCATTCCGTCTATCAATACCAGATCTACAGTTGCAACATTTGTGAAGGCTGTGTCCGGCATGTCGGATGTGAAAAGACAGGCAGTTCGTGAGATGGGGTTCGGCTACCTACTTGACATGAAGATAACATCATTGCCGCAAAAAATGGGATGTTACCTAGTTGAGAACTTTAACCACCTGGACCGCAAGTTGTGTTTATACCAATGTTCTGAAAACCGGACCGTTCATCGAACCGGTCAAGCTACTTGTTCAATGGTTCACTGGTCCGACCAGTGGTTGAACCGATTGGACCGTTATTGAATTTATTAATATTAATAAATATATATAATATTTTATATAATAAAATTTATGTATAAAAGTTTTATTAATTAAATATTAAGACAATTTAAAACATTCAAACACTTAAACTAACTAATAATAAATTACTTCTTTTAAATTTGAATAGAAAGAAAATTCTAAAAGAAAAACCATATATATCTATTATATAATTATGTATTTTTTTATTTGCTGACATCAATTAAAAATTAAAAATAAAAGTGGAGCAAGCCACTTTCTTTTAAATTTTAATTTGTCAAAGATATTTGGCAGCATATGCCCCAGTCCCACATCGCTTATCAAATTAAAAATTGAGGGGAGAGTGGCTATAAATGGAAGCAATATTAGTGGACCTCTACTAAAGAGAACCGTGGGCAAGAGGTTGGCATTAATGTTTATGGCCCACATCATGATGGACTTGAAAGATATGAGTCCAATATCAAACAGTCTAAAATTTAAAGTGCTAAATGTAAAACCGTTGGCCGTAGTGAACCGTTTCCGGTTTTCCGGTTTTACCAGTTTTCAACCGATTTGAACGGTTTGTGAACGGTTCTTGAGCCCAGCGGTTTAATACCTCAAACCGAACCGGTGTTCTGGCTGGTTCCCGGTTGAACCGGCCGGTCCGGTCCGGTTTTCAGAACTATGGTTTATACAGTGGCGAAAAGATACACGTGCGGGAAGATTACGTGTATGCTGTGCTAGGTCTGCCTCGTGGCCCACTCCAAATAACAAATAAGCAAAAGAGAGTCGAGTCGAGCATACTTAACGAATGGATTGGACAATTCAACGTTAGAATGCCATCCAATATCACCGCAACTAAAGTGCTGGAGAAGATTGAAGAATGTGCAGATGGCGGCGATTGGTTCAAGAGGCATTTTGTGGTTCTGATGGTTACGTGCTTGTTCAAGAGTTCTCAGAATGGGATGGTAAATTTTCGTATCGTCCACCTGCTCGATGATTTATCCAAGGTCATCGACATGAACTGGTGTGCGTAAATGATTAGTTGCCTCGTGAACACAAAAAAGTCGTGGGGCGGTAACGCTAAAACGAAGAAATATACAGACCCTTTACTGTTTCTGACGGTTAGTTTTTATGTTAAGTATTTTTGTTGTCTGTATGATACACGTCATCCGTTTGTCTTTGTTTCTATTTAATTATTTATCTTTTTATGGTTATGTTTTGGTGCGGCTTTATAATGTGCTAATCAATTATGTTAATTGTTTTGTGTAGCTGTTATATGTGGACAAAGTAGTGTTGTCGATCAGAACCGTTACGAGAACCTTCCCGACATTTAGAGCTTGGAACAACGAACTACTAAAGCTTAGGGAGCGTGCTGAGATAGAATCTGGGGCATTCGGTAGAGGATTTGTGGATGCGGATGCAAGTGTTTTGGAAGCTGAATGTTCAGATGTGATTGGTAAAATAACTTTTGGTGACGACATGACGCGTGGGTCGGAAAATTTTGTTCAGGTACTTATAATGTTTATTATTCCCGTGTGTGCTGTTAATGTTTAATGTTTGCCGTTGTATATCGCATTGTTGTAATATCATATGTTGATTGTGTATGATTTATTTTTTATTTATTTAGTTACTTTTTCTTTTTTGGTCTCCAGACATTTGTGCACAAATTTGCTGCTAAAACTCGAATTCTCGCCACTACTGGTATTGAAATACTACGGCTTGTCGAGAATGTACCACACATTCTAGTTGAGGATGAAAAGTTCATGAAGATGCAAGTTGCAGCACAAAAACTTCTCGGTGTTTCGGAGGATGACTCAAAGCTGCAGTCGAAACAGTATACTACAAGTCCCCACACGAACATGCAAAAAGGGCCACATGTTGTGGTTCCAACGCAACTGATACCTGCACATAACGTTGATGTGCACAGTGAAGTCTTCAAGAGTAGCGTGACGCAGACAACAGATGATGCATTTTGGAACAATCCAGACACGTTGGCTGCGATAGATGCAATTGTGGAAGCAGTCGCACGCCGAGACAATTTCAGACGGATGCAACTAGATGTCCCTAGCTTCAGCTTGGGCTTGGGTCTTTCTTCAGACGATGACGAACCAATGGCAGGTGTAGTTGGCGTCTCAGCCGGGGTAGATACACCAACATGTATGTTACAATGAGTTCTCTATGCGTACGATTTATTCGTTTGTTATTTATTATTATTATATTATTTTTTCGTTGTTTTTTTGACTGTATTCTTATATAGATGCACTTTTTTATGGTTTCGTGTCGTTTATTATTTTTGCCCCAGCTAACTGTGTGATCGATAACAATGTTGGCATGGATGATGCTGGGGTCGGTATTATACGAGGTACATAAAATGGTAGTTCTGCAGTTGTTTATTTTATTTTAATTTGTAAGGGTGTGTTTTAGAGTTCATTTGTGTATGTAATTGTGCAAGGGTTGTTGTGGAATGCACATATTCTGTGAGTGATTATGTTGTTTTTTTCCTCGTGTGCGTAGATGACGTTGTTGTGTCCGAGCATCTTGATGATGGTGAAACACGTGTAAATGTGGCCGATGTTCACGTAACTCAAGGTGTGTATTACGAATGTATTATAGCTGATCACATTAATTACGTTGTATGACAATTTATTTTTATGTTAATTTATACATGAAAGTAGGTATTGTTTGTGATGATGGCCTGGATGGAAACTCGAGGCCGAAGAGGCTAACAAATGTGACTAGTGCAATCAAGTCGCCATATATGCGGAGGGTGATTAATGTGAATAAGAAACTAGATGGACGGGAGAAGATGTAACAATCCTAAGTTCCTAAATCCACAGAAACTACCGAACCCCTTTAACCGAACCCGAGATGTTGACGACCGTACAGCCCAGGCCGCAGTAATGCCCCTCACCTAGCATCCTATCCCTAAACGTCTGCGCCGCTTCTCCTTTAAGCTTCCACCACTTCGTTCTCACGGTCTTGCTATTTCACTTATAGATTTAAGACTTGTTATTTACAACTGGGTTCTAAAGAACGATGTTGATGTCGAGTAAGTTTTTCATTCTTTTATACGTGTTGGTATTTGTTTTTGTTTTTGTTTTTTTTTGGTTTTTTAATTATAAACTAGCATTAATAACAATATACATAATATTACTGAATAATGATTTGTCTTTAGTTTTTATCTGAACGTCTTTTCTTTTCGCGTTATGCATGTGTACCAAGGAACATCGAGACAATTATATTCCAAACACCTGAATACTTTGCATCGAGGTCGGACATGATGTGTCTGATGCCGAACAATGATATTACCAGCACGATGATAGACTTATGCGCCTTTATTCGTAATCACTTCGAAAAATTCAAGAGTCGTGGAGTAGCCGCGTGTTTCTTCGCATCTACGTCCCCGTGCAACGAGGTATGTTATGTAATCTTATTTGAAATATACTAGCATACATGTAAATGTTTTTGAGTTCACACAATATAGCTATAATGTTTTGTGGCGTCCGTGTATATTTGCAGCTATTTTTCGAGGGCAAGAGAAGGAAGGACGTGATATACAAGAAGTTTTCTAGTTGCCTTGAGTCGGATATTGGGCGGAAGCCCGTGTACAACCTAAAACAAATATCAATGGTGAGTTCAGTGTGATTGTGTTTGTGTGGTCTTTGTTGTTCTCAAATTTACACAAGAAATGATGCGGTGCTCTAGATTTGTTTTAATGCATATGTGTAACCACGTCTGATATTAATTGTGTTGATGTGTTTTTTCTGATAAATGATGCTTATAGACTCGTTGTATTGGCATGTGATTATTGGTGAATAAAATAGAATGTTTGTGTTTAGATACTTTTGTCATGCGATTACTTGTGGTCATGTGATTATGTAACAAACACATCCTGTATTTTTTGTCGATACTGCAGTTGTTATTTCCTGTACACTCGGGGACATTTTCTGGTTTGTTGTGTTTTGCGAAAGACACACAAAAGTATACGGTGTTGGATAGCGCTGGTTTCTGTAGAGACATGTCGGTTAAGGCAAAAGTCATGGCACAGGCTGATATGCTTGTAAGTGTGATGATATGTATACGACTTGTTATCGTGAGTGCTCCCCATGTTATATATCAGTAGTTTCTTAGTAATTTATTATATTAATTTGTCATGTTAACACAGAAAAGTTCATTCTCCAAATACCGAGGGGAGAGAAACATGGCGGAGTTTTCTAAGATCGTTGGATTGTCTATTCCAGAAATAGTCATTCCGACTTGGACAGAGGGTGTTGATACGGTAGACAGTGGGGTGGTCACTATGCGGCACATGGAGACATTCAAAGGGACCGGTTTGCAAGGCTTAAATACAAATGCAAAGAAGGCATACAAGGGGCAAATGAAGCTAATGAGAAAGCGATACTGCTATGTAATAGCATGTGCTCCAAATAATAAGGTGAAGGATGTAAACCTCGATGAAGCTAATCGATTTTACCCATTGTATATAAAGAAGAAGCAAGGTCGTGCTGCTGCCGCATGATGTTTGCTCCAAGCTTGAAAGTTTTTAGGGGTTAGCCTTGTGGCGTTCTTTCCAATTACCTTTTTTTTTTTTTATTCTTTTGTTTTTTTTTTCTTTTTATGGACAATGTAGTTTTTGTGCAGCTTCAGCCGACAACCGACATATGGATATGGTATATGTGATGTGTCGGTGATTATATTCTTTTTTGTGGATGCCTATGCGATGAAAGCAAACGTTTGGTACAGATCGATTATTGGTTTTGTGAATGATTATCGGAATTGAGAGGTGTGATTGTTTGGTTTCTGCTGTATGGAATGGTTATGAATATTGAAGTATTATGATGCATTTGGTCATGTTATGGTTATAGTTCTCATCGTGATTTAGCTCTTTTCGTTGAATGTCTTCTTCTTGTTATCTTTCAGTGGTTATAATTTGGCCTGGAATGGTAGTATACATAATGTGCAATGGTGTTGTCACTAAAGTGCAAGATAATACAGTACAATGTGCAATGTACAACACTTGTCCATATATTGATGGTATACATAATGTGCAACGTTATCGTAAATAATGTGCACGATGCTACTGTATAATGTGTGATTGCTTGTTCGTGTTGATACTATTCATATCAGTGGGCTATGTACACACATCATGTTTTGTATTAGTGTTGTGTTATTTATGCATAGTATATTATACATCTGCCCATATATTGATGATATACATAATGTGCAACGTCAATGTAAATAATGTGCACGATGCTACTGTATAATGTGCAATTGTTTGTTCGATAATAGTGGGCTATGTACACACATCATGTTTTGCATTAGTGTTGTGTTGTTTATGAAAATGAGGTTCGAGTACTGGAATAACAGTGCGCGTTCTTTATGTACTATACTGATGATTGGGGTTCGATTTAATACTCATTCTTAATGTGCAGTCATGATATAACTATTGTGCTATAATGTACTATATAATGTGCATGATATTAGTTACTGCTGCATTAATAANTCAGGTCTGTTTGCAGTATTTATGGAATGTACTGGTTGTGATAACAATAAAACACACGAGTAATAACAACAACAAATCTAACAATAAATAATAAACAAGAAAAAAAAACAAATAAACAATAATAATATTAAAATACTTTTCACATTGCAATACCATGTTGCATTAAACATAAAGGCATCATTCAAAGTATTGATGTGACAAAACGGTTCATATCACTGTATCAACATTGGTTATTATCGCGCGTGAATTAAAGTACATCTCAATCGACAGCTGAAGATATGGTGTCCTTGTGCCATGGTAAATTCACCGGATGATTGTGTCTGCGTGTGAAAAACAAAAAAAAAACAAACAAATAATAAAAAAAAATAAATTGTTAGTATATATATATTGTTTTTGAAATAAAACAGTAAGGATGTACGTACGAGATGCCATTTTATGGGTTTAAGACATAGCACGCTGTTTTTCGGGACATGTACGGGTATTGTGGCCCGCTCTCTCGCCACATGTCTTGCATACACGTCTTTTTTTCATGTTTTTTTCAATGGCCTGCTCCTTTCCACTCTTGAGCCATTTCCCACTGCCCTTGTTATTTGACTGTGCAGGAGGGTGAATACTCACTTCCTGGGGGGCGGACAAGCCGACGAACGATTCAAAACGATGTTCTTTGGTGATTCCACTCGGAATACTTTCCTGTTCAACCATTAATTTATGCTTGTGCTTTCTGATAAGTGTCGAGAACTCAACAAGACGTTCAGTACAACAAATATGTGTTTACACAGCCAACCGAACATTTCAAAATGTTTGCAAGAGCATGCGGAGGACTTCATGTTCATGTTGTATGACACCACAAACATTCTGCCACTAACTTCTTTGATTTTGAATGTCATCTGACCATTGTCTTCCGAAATGCTCATAACACGACAATTGAAACATGCTGCACATATTTCCTTTTGGACAAGATAAAATATGCTCGTTGTGTATACATTTAATGCATGCTTCTCAATAGGCAACGGGGTCTTGAAGTCTGCTAGATGGGATTCACTGTTCCCTTGTAATTTCATAGACGTGTTCCGTTATGCATCCATTGCACTCTCAAAGTGTAGCAAGAACTCAACTAGGCTAGCATGGTTATTTGTGAAATGTTCAAACCATATGTTCTCACTTTCGGATCTAGACGTAGTCCTCATTAATCCGCTCATTTTAACATTTATGAAGAATGCCGGAATCCAATGTTCCCGCTTTGCAAACAAATCAACAAACCAACTATGGGTTTCCAAATTATAGACATGCATGAGTGCATACCATTTTATTTCAAACTCAGCTGGTTCTATGTTCCGACTCCAAACTATTTCGTTAAGCTTTGTTTTGAAATCAGCCTCATTGTACAAACAGTGCCCAACTTTGTCACACAATTTTGACATTATGTGCCACATGCAAAATCGATGTTGGGTAGTATTAAATACCTTTGAAAATGCAATTCCAATTGAGGGATCTTGATCAGTGACCATGTATTCTGGTTCTTGAATCATGGCATTCTTGAAATTTTCAAAGACCCATACGTAAGAACCAACGTCCTCCTTCGATATCAACGCTGCTGCAAACGTAACACACTTGTTATGGTTATCTATCCAAGTAAAGGGAGCAAAAACCATATTGTATCTGCAAAACAAACATGTTTTTTAGAATGTCACACTATAATGTGCACAATTTATGATGTATTGTGCAACATATTACAATGTATTGTGCATTCCTGAACAATTCCATCAGATGTGAACAATCTTATCAGATGTGTACCTATTCGTGCGATACGTTGCATCAAACGTCACAACATCCCCTAACGACCCGTAATTTCTCCTTGAAATTGGATCAGCCCAGAAAAGTCGGCATAAACAATCATCTTCGTCTAGTTCATAATGAAAATAAAAGGTAGAGCTGGTCTCTTGTCTCTTGTAGAACTTTTCGATAACTAACTGTGCATCCGCTCCAGAAATGTATGCAAGGAGCTCGCGTTTGAAGTTTTTGAAATCGACGCTAGTGGCACCTATGTTTGAGTATTCGCTCACCACCTCTTTGTACAACTTGTACGACTTGATAGGGCCAATATTGGCCTTTATACAGTTCAAGACGAACGCCTAGTGCCCTGCATTCATTGTTCGGCTAAGTCTGAGGCGTTGTCTACATTCATCAGAGACCATCAAATGGTTATGTCTCTCCTCAAAAGAGGTGACAATATACCCACTGGTCCCGTCCACGCGCAGCGCTATCCTAGCAATGCATCCCACTCAGTTGGACACTCTACGTCTTCTTACACGTCCTTCGGTTTGGATTGAATGATTCGGTTGTGAATGGTGCTTATAACCCTCTCGTGAGCATACTAAGTACCTCCAAATGGTGGTCTTATCCTTCGCCTTAATCAACGTGCTGTGTCGTACGTCAAAACCAACAAAGCAAGCATACTCTTTGTAGAAGTCAATTGCAGCATCTATGGATTGAAATTTTTGTCCCTTACGCGGCTTAAGTGACTCGTCACAGTCCGGTATCCAGTATTTGGTACCTCCAGGTGTGATCGAGAGGTGTTGACGACCCGCATACGGTTGTGTTCCTGTGGAAGTACGAGAGAATATCAGGAGAGTGCATAATTATGCACATCATAATGAACACCAGTATCATGACGTATGAACATTATATAGGTACCACATTAGTGTCATATAAGGACACAACTGCGTTCATACTCACTAATCAGCTTTTGTGCTGCACATTATACTGAATGCACAATTATGTTTGGAGATTTGCAAAATTACTAAAAAATACTTGCACAAAACATAATAACGACTAGATTAAAGTGTAATTAAATATCGGAATACATTAGAACATGAACTACCTGTTTGAGTAATATTCAAATCCATCGCTGATGAAGATAAGACAATGCAAGATGTTTCAATGAACCTGAAGATTTATATACATATATATATGTATAAGAAAAAACATAGTAATAATAATAACATTAACCTCCATCATCCACATCTGCATTAATTTCTTATTCAGACAATTTCGAGTGCTTATTCATTAAGTGCTTGATCAATCGGACAATTTCGAGTCCACCGTAATTACATTAAGGCAAAAAAAAAAAAAAATACCATAATCTCATCTGAATATCACAATATATTTGTGTATGCTGAGCTATTATTCACCTCGTTGAAGCCCTAATTTGCAATAAAAAAACGTACCTCGTTCAAGCCCTAATTTCTCTTTTCGATCGCTTGAATGATGGATCTCGTGCCGCGACACATGTTTTAGACCACGCGTGNGCAGTAGTTGCTATAATAAAAATAATTTATTTTATAGAAGAAAATAACACTCAAATAGTGAAGAATGTAATTATAATTTCTATATTTTAAAATTAAACTATTTTGTATTTACTTGGTCCTTTTTTATGTAATTATATTCTTCTTTCTAAAATTTGATTTCCCTAATTTACATAATTTTATTTTAATTTCAAAATTTAATTTTCCTAATTTTATTATTTATTCAGTTTTGGGAAGATGGAAGCTATATTTTTCCATTTTAATTAAAAAAATCTGATTCATTCAATTTTATTATTTATTTAGCTTTGGAAGATTAAATCCACTTTTTTTTTTTTAAATAAAAAAAATGAACCTTTTTAGTTAGAAATTTTGATTTCTTCAATTTTATTATATATTTAGTTTTGGGAAGATAAAAATCACTTTTTTCTCTTTTGTCAATTAAAAAAAATAAACATAATTAAGTAATTAAAATCTCAAAGCTAGAGTCTTATATGTTTTATCCAATAAATTTGGGTAATCTTTTATAACTTGCTTTCTCATTTTTGTTTTTTACAAAATAAATAAATATGCACATACATATGACGTGATGGAAAAAAATGCATAGGAAATAGTTGTACACTGTTATAATCTATGAAGGAAAGAAATGCATAGGAAATAGTTGTACACTGTTATAATCTATGAGATCAAAGTGATGTTATAAAAAATACAATCCAATTAATTAGCATGAAATTTCAACATTGACATCATACACTGGATATGGTTTAATGGAGATTTGGTCATGATTCAACCTCTTATTATGCTCTTAATCTTCTGATTATTAGTTAATTATTCCCAATCTCATTTGAATAAATATGGACAAAANAAAAAATTAGAGAGAATACAAAAGCAGACAACTTAATTAAAAGCTCTTTAGCAGCATAAATATATTAAAGGACAACAATTGGAATTTTTTCACGCAACATCCATAACTAGGTTTACTTCAATCAAGAGACAACCTAGCCACAAAGGCATCATAAACATACATACGTATATATTGTTCATATCTGACAATTGGAAGCTATGAAAATACATATATAAATATCATGCATATTATTTAAGATAATTAATAATGTCGGTGACTGTTCGACTCGGACTAATTATGCAGCTGATTCGGTCCATCGGGCGCGACCCTTAAAGGATCCACATTGAGTGACTTTGCTTTTCTTTGATAGTATTCAAACTTAGCCTCATCAAATCCCAATTTACGCATCATTAGGTCACGACCTGTCCTCGTGCCATGGTCAGGTAGTTTGTGGTCAACCATGATATTTGATCGTGCGACCGAGCTCACGATGAACATGGGCAAGATGATTGTGATAAGTAGCAAAACTTTTGCGCTTCTGACACCCGAATTTTTCATTTTTTGATTGCTAATATGATTGATTTGAAAGAAAAAACCAAAGGAAAAATGATTTTTTATGTTCAAGTTGTGATTAAGCTAAAGAAACTGTGTGAATGAGTTGTGTGGTGTGATGTCCTATATATAGGGCCAAAATATACATGAGATTTTAGTAACATTGCTTTTTCAATATCTTATGTCAAATTATCTTCCGTCAATTAATTAAATGGATTTTTATGGTAAAATTCTTTAGAACAAAATTATCAAAATTTTGTACAGCAAATGATTTTATATTTTAGTAACCATTTTATGTATTGCGTTGTATTGCATTTCCAATATCTTCTGTCAAATTAAATGAAATCGTTCCAAAAATAAGAATGATAGAATAAAAGAGATATAAACCAAATTCACACACACAATATCGCACGTGAAGTCACAACATAAAACTGATATACAATAGATATAGACAAAGTTTTTATATCTATTATATAAACTAATATAATACCCGTGTATTACATGAACGTTTTTAAGAATTTATATTTATAAAAATTAATAGTACAATACTCGTGTATTTAAACAATTTGATTGATTACATATGGTATAACATGTATATTTATAGTAATCAATATTTAATTAAATCAATACCCGTGTATTTAATTAAAAATAATTAAATAAAAAGAGCCTATGGTATAACATATATATTTATAGTAATCAATATTTAATTAAATCAATACCCGTGTATTTAAATGAAAATAATTAAATAAAAAAGAGCCTATGGTATAACATTTATATTTATAATAATCAGTATCTAGGTTTGTTGATTCCATAATTAATTGATATAACGCCACATACATGGCGTTTGATGTGTAATGAAATTTTGGTATTATACAATTTGTCTTAAATAATTTGTAAGACTCAAAAAATATGTTTTTCTTTTTTGGTACAAAGAGAGACTAACCATAAGTACCGGAAATCGGTACGTGTCGAGGGTACGAAACTCCGACAATATCGTGGTGTAACTATTCTCGAACCTCATCCGACGGCGCACATCAAAAGATTGGAATCCACCCGGGTTCTTGTAGCTATTCTCCCCATGCAATCTGCAACTCAAAAAATATGGTATTTAAACATAAACATGGTATGTTAATATGGTATATAAACATCAACAATTATCACAAATTGTATTGTAGATACCAAATATATTTATAGTATGTCCGAGCCTATTTTTTTGGTAACATAATTAAATTAATTTTTATCCGAGTCAAAAGCCGAAACATGAAATGTTGCCAAATAAGAATTTGAAGCGTGCGAGCCAGCCATGTAGGCTCAGCACGTTTTGAAATTATATAAAGGGGATATTCACTATAAAACTGATATACAATAGATATACACAACGTTTTTATATCTGTTATATAAATATTCTCTGGTAAACTTAGTGCGAGAGGTATTAGACTATATTTTTATATTTTCTTACACAATCTACATTAATCTATATGTATATATGTACATATATAAATGTTAAATTTAAGTATTTTTAGTCATTTCGTCTTTACAAAATAGTTTACAAAAATTTTAGGTGACTTCACATTTTTCCTGAACAATATAGAATATTTGAGATATTTTTGCATATGTTATATCATATTTTAAGTGTTTTTAATATTTTAAACATAATCGTTTATGTTTTTTTATATGTGATAACTTTATATTGTTTACAAGAAACTGATATACGTAAATTATATCACATGTTAAACTCAAATCTTTAATTTATAATTATCATTTAATATTGTTTAATCATATCTTTTATTTATAATTATTATTTATTATTATTTATTCGTGCATTGCACGTGCTACGCACTAGTTGCTATAATAAAAATAATTTATTTTTAGATGAAAATAACACTCAAATGAAGAATTTAGTTGCAATTTTCATATTTAAAATGTAAACTAGTTTTATTTATTTGGTCAATTTTTACGTAATATATTTTGCTTTCTAAAATTTGATTTTGCTAATTTTATTATTTACTTAGTTTTGGGAAGATCAAATCTATTTTTCCTTTTTAATTAAAAAAATTAGATTTAACTAATTTTATTATTTATTTAGCTTTGGAAGATGAAATTTTTTTCCTTTTTAATTAAAAAATGATTTTTTTTTAATTAAAATTTTTTATTTTCCTAATTTTATTATTTATCTAGTTTTGGGAAGATGATTTTTTTTTTTTTATTATTATTTAGGTTTGGGAAGATGAAATCCACATTTTTAGTTAAAAAATGAACAAAATTAAGTAATTAAAATCTCAAAGTTGGAGTCTTCATATGTTTTATCCAATTAATTTAGGTAATCTTTTATAACTGGCTTTATCATTCCTTTTTAGAAAATAAATAAATATACGCATAAATGACTTGAAGGAAAGAAATGCATTGGAGATAGGTATACACTGTTATAATTTATTGGTGATATTATAAAAAAAATCTCAATCCAACATGGACATTTATACACTGGATGCTTTAATGGAGATTTAATCTTGATTCAACCTCTTAGTCTTCTAATTATTTGTTAGCTAGTACAATACCCGTATACTACATGGTTACTTGTTAAAAAAAATTATATTTAAAATTAAATATTAATAACAACAAAAATTATTTTAATTTTTAAATACTTTTTTGAAAATAATATTATTATTTATATTTATATTGACCCTGTCACTTACACGACTTGCCATCGTATATTATAAGTTTTTTTTTTTTAATTTATATTAGATAAGCACTTTGTAGTTAAGTTAGTTTAAGTAAATTTATTTTTTCAAATTAATATTAATAGATAATTCAATTTTAATTATAAAGATAAATAAAACTATTATTTATTTATATGTATAACATAGATGTCCAATCGAAGCTCATCAAGGCATGGTTAATTTGATATATTATATATTAAAAAATTGTTAATAAATAAAAAAAATTATTAACTTTTAAATATATTTATAATCTATACTTGTATAAAAAGTCATCCTATTTACTAAAAATAGTAGGCAGAAAAGTCAAAGGTAATTAATGCATTCTATTTCCATCAATTTTTTCAATTGTATTATTATTTTATTGCTAAGAAACTGGTTTGCATTAATTCATCCTTAATTGATGTGTTTTGCAATAAAATCGGACAGATAGACTTCAAGTAAAAACATGTCACATTTCAAATTTAAATTTAAATATTAAAATTTCTTATCATTTTGTTACATTAAAATCCTGAATGAATTGTTTGCCATATAATCGGAAAAAATAATAATTGCATAGAATTCAAGTAAAAACATGTCTAATTTAAAATTTAAATTTTAAAATGCCTTATCATTTTATTACATTTCCGAATAATTTGTTTCCCATAACATTGGACGGAATTAATAATTGCATAGTATTCAATTATGATTTCGAATTTATATCAAGGATGTTTAATAATTGCATAGAATTTCAAAGATGTTTATTTATTATAAAAAAAATTAAATTCTAAAAAAACATTGGTGTATATTTTGTAAAATGTTTGTAAAAAATGTTTTACTTTAAATTTATTTACATAATTTAAATTAGTTACATTAATAAATAATATGAACATACTTAAATATTTCAATTACTAAAACAAAAAGAAGAAGAAGATTACATCTATAACTTGTATAAATAATGACATTATATTACAATAAATTTTATAATAAAATAATATGAGTATTATACAAGGAACAAGATTACGTAAAGTTGTTATTTTTCTTATATCAAATAATAAATATATATAATGAACTCAAATTTATATTATTATAAACATGTGAGCGAGATAATTGTTCGCTAATTATTTTCGCTATCCGCAAGTGTACGGAGTAGCTATAGGTAGTGGCGAGCAAGGTCGTATTCCACAGAGATTGTAGTTAAATTAATTAAGATAGTGACAATTAAATATTATCTAGACTAGCGAATTTGGATGATGATTATAAACTAAAAAAATTAAACTAATAACTAATTTATCTAAGAAATAAAAAATAAAATAAGATACAAACGATAGATTCTAGGCTAAGCGTTCCTCGAAATTAATTCATGAAACGTTTATATTCAAACAAACCTTATTTAATTTTACTAATCATAGAGATAATCGCTAAATTGATTTTAAACCTTTCTCTCGAACAAGTTAAATAGTATATATTAATGGTTATCTATCTCCTCTCGGTCTCAAGATGAACAACTAACTCACATAAGTTCCTAGAATTTTCGTTCTCTCGTAAGGTCCTATCAACCTCTCGGTATATTTATTCTCTTACGTTATAAATCTCCCAATTCTAGCAATCAATTATCTCCTCTCGGTCTCAAATCGATCACAAATATGCATTAATAGTGGTCATCTACTCACACAATAATAATAAGCACAAGAAATTTATAAACGAAAGATAAACCGGAATGAAAAAAATAAAAACTAAATCATAAATCAATCCTAGTACCAACAAATCCTAGAATCTAATATAAATCTAGCCTAGAAACATTCTTTCAAAATAAGAAAAATAGATAAAAAAACATTGAGTTCGAAAGACGAAAAGAAAAAGAAAGAAAAAGCTTATTCGGCTCCGTCGATCTTCTCTTCCTGGGTTTCTCCCTCGTCTTGCTTCGTGTTTCTAGCTTCCAAAGGTCTCCAAAGATGTGAAAATTATGTCCAAGCCTCCTAAAAAACGTGTCCAAGTGTTATTTAAATAGTTGGGGTCGAGTCCTAGTCGAAATAGGTCGAAAAACTCGTCAAAATAGGAAAAAACGCGTAAAGCCGATTCTGTTGCGCTCAGGGTCACACGACTCGACTCGTGTCATAGGTCACACGAAGACGTCCAGGTATCCCTCTATGCGAGTTTCAGGCAGCTCCGGCCAACCAGCTTCATAGCCGAAAACGCTCGCTCTGTAGTTGTCGTAGACACAGGGAGGGTCAAAACAAGACGAATTAACCTGAAAAATAAATTAAATAAATTAGATCGAATAAATATACAAGAATTTAATTAACAAAAATGACTTAAAGGCAATTTCAGTTGTACCTGTCAATCAAGTTGTAAATTTTTGACTTATGTGTCTCAACTAATCTTCGACATAATTAAGAAAGAGTAGATAAGTCTTGAAATCTCTCATTAGTAATGACATCAAGCTCGTAATGGTTTAATTGCAATCTTAGGTGGAGCAAATCTTGAGCATCAAAATCAAAAGGATAGAAGCGTTCGGCAAGACGATGAATATGATCCGCATTGAACAATTAAAGCCTTCTTTCGGTTCCAAGGCACAACTAAGCTTAAGAAGTTCAACCGCTTCATCCTTGAATCTACTATTTATCTCTTCAATTTGAAAATCTATTGCGGAGTTAAATACATCAAAATGACAATGATGCTCAACTGTGATTGAATCACTTTGATGACTTGAACGGCGTGCAACAGATTTATAGAGAGCTTCCATTTGAGGCACCTCAATATCATACTTGACACAAACATCCTTCACAATTTGAAGATGGGTACCAAAACCTTCTTCTCTCAACGTTAGAAGTAACGTTTTAGTAGATGAAATATTGTCCATTGCACAACATCTAAAGACTTCTCTTGCAATACCCGACAAAGTAAATTTGTTATTCCCATAATTTTTTGCATCAAGTATAATATGAATATGAAATCAAAAGACTTCATTGCAATCAAAAAACCACTCGCTTCACCTCGAATGGAATTAGAAGATCCCTCATCCACCATTTTCTCCAACACGACAATCACGAAGCTATACATATCTATCATACTACAAAGTGAGTCAAAATTAGAATTCCACCGAGTTTTTCCTGGCTTGAGTAAATTCCCAACTTGATTACTCCCTCTACCTGTTTCACGCTCCCCCATTGCTACCATATGTGCAATTTCATTTTTTTGAGCAACTTGCAAATCACAATGGCGTTTGGGAGAGGCATTTATAAGATTACCGATAGCATTCAATTTTGAAAAAAATAACCAAATGGATACCTCTTTTTCAGCAGCTGCAACTAATGCTAGCTGAAGTCGATGCGCGAAGCAATGAACGTAATATGCACTCGGACAATCTTTCAAGAATAGAGCCTGTAATACACCCCACGAGCCACGCATGTTGCTAGCACCATCATAACCTTGTCCCCGCATATTTTGAATTTGCAAATCATATCGATTTAGAGCATCCGATATTTCTTTCTTTAGCGTCGTGGCGGTTGTATCAAGGACATGAACAATAGCAAAAAAACGTTCTCTTATAAAGCCATTAATATCGACAAACCTCAATCGCCATTTGCTCTCTGTTGGAATTATCTCTCGCTTCATCCACTAAAATGCAGAATTTCGCGGCTCCAACTTCCTCACGAATTTTGGATCTCACTTGGTGAGCAAGAATATTTAGAACATCTTTTTGAATTTCTGGAGAAGTATACTTCACATTTCTTGGAGCATTCTCTAAGACTACGTCTCCAATGCTATCATTCATTCTTCCCATGAACTTTATCATTTCGATAAAATTTCCACGATTAGTTGATAATGTAGATTCATCATGTCCTCTGAATGCACATGCTTTCAATAGTTGTTGTTAGCCGCAATCTATTCTTTTGTTTCTCCTCTAAAGTTTGTGCGTTGATTAGCTTATCAACATGATGAGGCACATTCATCAAACAATCAATAGAGGCTGCAGCATTATTATGTGATGAAGTAGGGCCTCCAACATGTTGTAAGAAGGAGCATCTGTCGCCGTCATTAACTCGCTTCCAATACTTGAATCCCTCTGTAGTAAATGGTGAATTTCGAGTTTGTTTATTTTCGAACAAGAAACACGGGAAGCAAAATGCGGCATCCCTAGAAGGAGAGTACTCTAACCAAGTAAACTTCTTGAACCAATTGCTTTGAAATCTCCGATTTTGAGCTCCGAATGGCGTCGATGGATATTCTTTCTTGATAGGTTGATACGGCCCCATCTTAATATAAGCTCGTCTCATTTCATCTCTTTGATCGATGGGGCATTTCCATATTGGAGTACGCAATGCCGAGTCACGTTCAAGAGAGCTCATATCAATAGAGGCGGCAACATCATCAGTAGAAGGACGAACTCCGCTTGTCGAAGTATGTTCTTTTGGCTTAAAGAACGAATTGATAGTCTTTCTTTTCTTCGTTCCTTGATCCTTCATTATGATTGAAACCTAACAAATTAACAAATATAAGTGAATTAATGAGTAATATATCTGCAATATGACTTAATGTGTTTTTAGTAAAATAATCTGCAATATGACAAATTAACAAAAATGACTTAAAGGCTAATGTGTTTTTAGTAAAATAATAATCGGATATGATAAATAAAAATAAGAGAGAAAAAATGGATCACTCTGACAAACATGCATATACAGTTGACAACAAATATATTGGATGGAAAATTTTACACCACAGCTTTTTAATCAAATTCAAGCATGATTATTTTTGACATCTGTCTCTCATTTGACTCTTTCTGTGACATCTACCAATTCTTTTTAAGACTGAGTGCTAGACTTTTAGTTCTTTGCTAATTGACCTTTAATTTTAAGTTATTATGCAGAACCTCACAAAACCATCCAAGAGATTGCAAGATCTTTGATGGGTTCTGTTCTTTCTGATGCTAGGTTAAGTAGCTAATTTTCTAATGGAATTGCTACAACTTGAGTTATTTTTTTTTCCACCCAGTTTTTAAAGCCATGAGTAATTTTTTTTGTTTTTGGATAATTCATGAGGTGAAGTAAAATGAGTGCAATCTTTTAAAGGAATTTCTATATCACATCTATTTCGCATCAAAATAACAAACTAAAACCAACCCATCAAAATAAAAAAAAAAAAGTTTCCTTTATGGAATATTTCTCTCTCTAGAGATGCGTTCTCCGAGTGAGAAGGGGGTTTAGGGTTTTCTCAGTTTTTCCACCTGCATCCTTTAAGCACACCCATCCAATTTCTTTCGCATTTCCATCCAACTTCTCTTGCACTCTAAATTCAGGCATTATTCATTTCCCGGTAAGCTTATCTTTCGTATTTCCTTTGGATCCGTTGGCGATCTGCATTTTTCTTGTTGAGTTTATATCTGGAGCTTTTCTAGGGTTGTGTGGTTGGCTTTGGGAGTGGGTTAGGTTTTCTGTTTTTGGGTTTTTGTTATGGCGAGTGAATTAACGGATCAACTCAATAAATTTGAGTTATCCGAGAAGGAATCTACTGGGGTGGAGTTACTAGATCTTGATATCGAACCTACGGTACAAGACTGTAAGCTCAGTCTCATTGGGAAGGTGTATGGGGATAAGAAAATAAATTTTACTGGGCTGAAAGTTACTTTGAAAAATATATGGATGACCAAGTCTCTATTCTCTATTAGATGCATTGGTCATAATTTGTTTCATTTTTTGTTCTCAAATGTGGAGGATCTGGATAAAATTCTTAATGGTAAAACTTGGTCATTTGATAATCAATACATTCTTCTAAAAAAATGGGTTCCTGGGCAAGTGGTTTTCCAAGAAGAGGAGGTTATTAAAATGTGGATGCAAATCCACAATCTTCCACTCCATTGGGTAGCCCCGGAAACAGGGTACAAATTGGGAAAGTTAGTGGGGAAGGTTCTGGATGTTCTTGTCCCTGCTGCAGGCAGCTGGGATGGACATTTGGTTAAAATCCTGGTGGAGATGAAGTTATCTGAACCGATCCCAAGGGGAACCAATGTCAAGTTAGGTCAGGAATGCAAGTGGGTTGATTTCAAATATGAACATTTGCAGACCTTTTGTTACTATTGTGGTAAGATAGGCCACAATGATAGAAACTGTGCCTCTAAGAAAGATGAAATTAGGAGGGGCATAGTTAAACATAATCAATTTGGGGACTGGCTTAAAGCTACCCCAATTAGCTTTTTAGAGTCCAAAAGTTTTACCTCCTCAGCTGGGGGCAGTGCCCAAGGTAGAAGTGGAGGGGAGGAATCCGTGAGGAATGAACAATTAAATAGTGGGATAGGAAAGGTGGGAAGTTCCCAAGAGATCATAACTAAAAATCCTGATAAAGGGATCATTACCTTAAGGTCAGAGGGTCAGGAGGAAGCCTTAGGTTCTGAGAATTCTGAGGGGAAAGATAAAGAGGATAAGAGTGTAGGGGAGAGAGGGGTTGTTGAAAATGATAATAATGAATCCCAGTTAATGGACATCACTGTCCAAACTGACATCATAGAGGGAAGGGCTTTGCAGAGGAGAAAGAAAGCTTTTGTTAGGAAACCCAGAACCCAAGGGAAAGTGGGAAAAGTGAGTGCTGAAAGTGAGGATAAGAATGGGATAGAAATTGATAAGAGGGAGACAGAGAGTCTTAAAAGAAACTTTGATAGTTTGGTAGGTCTTGAACAGGAGGATAATGAGAAATGGGGTGTGAATAAGAAAGTTAAAAAATCTGAATTATCTGAACCTTTGGTGGAGGAAACCAGCCATAACTGGTCCCAAGGTTATCAATGAAAGTTTTGGTGTGGAATGTTCACACTAGGGGCGGTACCGTAATTAACCAACTCTTTAAGTGTGAACGCAACAAACCAAGTAATTACGGTACCGCCCCTAGTGTGAACAATCGCAGTATAACTTCAACCTCGTCCTGCTTGAATTATACTGCGAGTGTTCATACTAGGGGCGGTACCGTAATTAACCAACTCTTTAAGTGTGAACGCAACAAACCAAGTAATTACGGTACCGCCCCTAGTGTGAACACTCGCAGTATAGAGGATTGGGAGGACCCTCTACAATTTCCCAAATCAAAGAGTCTATGAAGACTCACCTCCCAGATTTTCTGTTTTTATCTGAAACTAAGAAAAAAGAAAAATTTGTTAAAACTGTGTGTAGGAATTGTAAGTTTGAAGATAGATGGACTGTAGTTAATCCTGTTGGGACTAAAGGTGGTCTTTTATTGTGTTGGTCTGATAATATTTTGGTTGAACAGCTTTTGTGTAGTGAATTTTGCATTGAAGTGTTGTTTAAATTCAAAAACAGTGACATGTCTCAATGGGGGGTTTTTGTTTATGCCAGCAACATTCCTTCTGTTAGATTAGCTCAGTGGAATTTCTTACTGAGGCATAGTCTGATGTGGGGAGAACACTGGTTTTTGGGAGGGGATTTTAATGATATCCTCTCCCATCATGAGAAGAGAGGGGGTTTAATGAGAGATGAGGGTAGTTTTAAGAGTTTTAGGACTTTGGTGAGAGGGCTGGGAGCTGTTGATAGTAAAGTGATTGGGCATCCTTTCACTTGGTCTAATCACAGACAAGGAGTGGATTTCATAGAAGAGAAACTAGATAGGTTTTTCTTCTCCCCAGAGTGGTTTAGAAAATTTCCTAATGCTGTGGTTAGACACATCCCCCTTCTCTCTTCAGATCATTGCATGCTTCTGTTGGAGGTGGAAGGGATTGTAACCAAGAAACCTAGAAGGTTTTTCTTTGATAATAGATGGACTAGGGTGGAGGGTTATCAGGATGTGATTTCTAATGCTTGGAATATTCCTGTTGGTGGGTTTAGTTTGGTTAGTATTCAAAGCAGAATTAGGAATGTGAGAACAGCTATCCTTGGATGGTTGCCCTCTTTTCCTCATAATTCTGCGAAGGAAATAGAGAAGCTGAAAGATAGAATTAGTGAGATTGAGGAGTTAGGGGCTGATAGAGACTGGGAAGGGTGGAGAAATTGCAGGAATAGGTTGCATCTAGCTTATAGGAATGAAGAAGTCTTTTGGCACCAGAAAGCTAGAAACAATTGGCTAAATTGTGGGGACAAGAATACAAAGTTTTTCCAGGCTTCTGTCAAGAATAGAAGAAAATGCAATGGCCAGGATAATTTGTGTAATTCTGAGGGCATTAAATGTAGTAGTGAGCAGGAGACTATTAGTGTGCTTGAAGATTATTTTGCCAACCTTTTTAGAACTTCTAACCCCTGTGTTGATAGGTGTAATCTTGAGGGTATTCCTTCTTCCATATCTCTGGAAATGAACATAAAACTTACTGAAGCAGTTTCAGAGAAGGAAATTAGGGAAGCCCTCAATGATATGCATAAGGAAAAAGCCCCTGGGGAAGATGGTTTAACTGTTGGTTTTTTTGTTAGCTCTTGGTCCATTGTCAAAGATAAGGTGGTTGAGGCTGTCATTAATTTCTTTAATAGTGGGAGAATGCCTAAAGGGATAAACCATGCAATAATAACTTTAATTCCCAAAAAGAAAAACCCTTCATTTGTGACTGATCTGAGACCCATAAGTCTGTGTAATGTCATGTATAAACTCATAGCTAAAGTCATTGCTAACAGAATTAAAACTGTCTTGCATGTGTGTGTTTCTCAAGCTCAGTCAGCATTTGTCCCAGGAAGACAAATTTTGGACAATGCTATCATTGCTAATGAGTGCATTCATTTCTTAAATAGTAAAAGAGCTGGCAGGGATAGATTTATGGCTGTTAAGCTGGACATGTCCAAAGCTTATGATAGAATTAAGTGGGGATTTTTGGCTAGGGTTTGCATTAAAATGGGTTTTTGTCACAAAGTGGTCAACTGGATTCTTGCTTGTGTAAGTACTACCACCTTTAGTTTTAATGTGAATGGGGGCAATGCAGGTTTTGTTAATGCTTCTAGAGGTCTCAGGCAAGGGGATCCTCTATCCCCTTACCTTTTTATAATTGTGTCAGAGGCTTTCTCTAATTTAATCTGTCAAGCTAGGTCTAAAAAGGTTTATCAGGGGATTAGAGTCAGTAGAGAAGCTCCAGTTATTTCTCACTTGGTTTTTGCTGATGATTCCTTATTATTGTGCAAAGCTGATGCTAATCATGGCAATATTATCTTGAATATCCTCAAAGAATATGGCTCTGTTTCTGGACAGTGTGTGAACTTGAGTAAATCTTCCATTTTCTTTTCCAAAAACTCTGATAATGCCACTATTTCTGGGGTGTGTAATATCCTGCAGGGGGTGAAAGTTGTGAAAACCTCTAAACACCTTGGCCTCCCTTTGGGGATTGGCAAATCTAAGAGAGAAACATTTCAATTTGTGAGTGAGGCAGTCAAAAACAGAATTTCAAATTGGAAAAATGTGTATTTGAGTAAGGCTGGGAGAGAGATTCTGATCAAATCGGTGATTGGAGCTATCCCTACTTATATTATGTCTTGCTATAGGCTTCCTGTTTCAATTTGTGATGACATGTGTAAAGAAACAGCAAATTTTTGGTGGGGAAAAAAAGATAATGGGGGGGGGGAACAAGTTACATTGGGCTAGATGGGATAGGCTAGTTTTAGCTAAAGGGGAAGGAGGGTTAGGATTCAAGGATTTAAGAGCTTTCAATGAGGCTCTCTTAGTTAAGCAGCTTTGGAGAGTGATCACTATGCCTAATCTTTTGATGAGCAGGGTCATGAAAGGTAAGTACTTCCCTAAATCTAGTATCTGGGGAGCTAAGGGAAGAGGGGGGGACTCATGGCTTTGGAAATGTTGGTTAGGGGCTAGGAAATCTTTGAGGTTGGGTACTAGGTATAGGATAGGGGATGGCAGAAATGTTAACATATGGGAGTCCCCCTGGATCCCAGATATTGAGGGGTTTATTCCTCAGTGCAGATTTGCTGTGGATAGGGATAGACTAGTTAAGGTCAGGGATCTCATGGGTGAGGGTGGTCATTATTGGGACAGGGAATTGATATTTCAGACTTTTGATCCTAGGACAGCTAGAGCCATTATCAATATTCCTCTTAATGCTTTGGGTATGAGAGACAGATTAGTGTGGCATGGTCAGAAAATAGGTATGTTTAATGTTAAAAAAGCTTATGATCTGATTATTAAGAAAGGCAGACAGGGACATAGAGATAAGGGTTCTAGTAGTAATGAGTGGCAGATTAAGAAAATGTGGCAGGTTACTTGGAAATTACCTATTCAGAATAAACTTAAAAATTTTTTATGGAGGTGTTGGTTTGAGTTTGTTAGTGCTAAGATGCAATTAAGGAAGAGAGGTATGGGAGCTGAGGTGACCTGTGAACTATGTGGGGAGGGGGAGGAAGACTTGAATCATATTTTGTTTAACTGTAAGAGGGCTAGGGGTTGTTGGAGGCTTCTGGGGGTAAGCTGGAATAGGATAGAATATGGGGGTACTGATTTTGGGGTGTGGTGGGCTGAGATTTGTAATGCTTCTAAAGTTAACCACATGATTGATAGAATAAGTCTTTCTACATATATGTTGTGGTGGCTTTGGAAGACTAGGAATAGTTGGGTGTTTGAAAAAAAATGGGTTGGGGAAGTGGGGACAGTCCAAAGGGCTGTGAATGAGTGGCATTTATACAAGAGCAGTGTTAAAAGATGGAAGGGTAATGACAGGGATAAGGGTAATGGGGTAAATGGAGAGGAGATAGTGCAGGTTAGGTGTGAGGAGCTGATCCAGAATGGAGGGACAGAGAGTGGCTTTGAAGATGGGATTATGATTGCTGTTAGTTGTTGGAAGCAAAATGGCAGATTGGGGATGGGGGGAAGAGCTTTTAGAGAAGACAATGACCTACAACTATGGGATGCATCTAGAGACTTTCATGGAAGTTCAGTGGAAGCCTATATTGTAGCAACTATGTGGGTGCTCGAGGAGGCAAAGAAGAAGGACTGGAAGAACATCATTTGCTATGTTGACTGTAAGGAGATGGTGGAGTGGACACAAGATTTCATAACAAATCAGAGAAGGAGGGAGGAGCAGGCATATGCATTCAACCTTTTGGTGACTAGTTTTAACTCTTGTACTTTTAGTTTTAATGCTAGTATTTGTAAAGATTGTAACTTTCTAGCCAAAATGGCTATCCAAGGTGATTTGTAAGTGTTTTAAATCATTCTGGGGTTCCCAAACATGTGTGTGAGCTTGTTAGGGGAACCATGGTGCCTAGTTAGGCCTCGTATTGTAAGACGTTTATTGTTGAGTAATTTTATCTTGTTTGTCGTTGGGAAAAAACCAACCCATTGTGCAACCATTGTTCGATTTCTTACCTGCTAGGGTTGCGGCCGTGGCCCGTGGCGGATTGGCGGCGTCCAACGAGGAGGACTGGATTCTGGAGGAGTGAAGACGTGGACGTGATGGTGGGATTAGCGGCGAAGAGAAGTGAACTCGGGGCCGTGGCGGAGGGAATTGCAGCGAAGAGGAGTAAAGCAGGGAGTTGTCGGGCTCGAAGAGAAAATTAATTTGCAGAGGTCTAATTTTTTAATTTACATTATAAATCAAAGAAAAAAATCGACACTTTTATGTTGGACAATACAACATGTTCGGGCCAGAAGATGAGTTTGATTTTCCTAATTTTTTGGGCTTTCCTGTTGGGCTAGTTCAAATGAACAGGGTGGGTTAGGTATAAGACTATATGGGCCTGTGACAAAAATAATTTAAGTGGTAAACTAATTTTTTTTTTTTTTTTTTTTTTTTTTTACTTGGGGCTGGAGCCCACCCTAGCCCATGGGTGGCTCCGCCCCTGCGTAAGCATAGCCGTGCGTCTTCTCCTCTCCAGTGACCGTAGCAGGTGGCAGAGGTCTATCTGAAGTCTAGCGGGACGGTGGCGAGCGGTCAGTTGGTGTCGAGGTGCTCCGGCGGTTTCATGGCTGCAGCTCTTGGTTCACTTCCATGGCAGCAATAATGGCGGACGGCTCGAACATGATCGGAAGTTAGGACGGCGGGAAGTTGTCTGGTCGGAGGGCCTCTGTCTTTCCAGAATCAGCGAAGGCGAGATGGTGCTGCGGTTGGTGAGCTTGGTCGAGAAGCTGCTGCTCGTCAATGGCAGATTACGTACGTGGAGTGATAAGGAAGAAGGTGGAAGAAGACACCACAACTGAAAAGACCTCTTTGCCCTCCTTTAAGTGGCTCTTTTGGGCTGAAATTTTAGCAATCTGCCGGGCTGATTTAATAATAATACATTGGGCCACTAAATGGGCTGCCATCAATCTCCAAGCGGGTCTTGCACTTGGGTCTGTTCCAATGCAAGGCTCGCCCCACTTTAATGTCCAATTCAAGCTGTTTTGGACTCCGAAAATTATTTCGACCCCGTTTCCTGTTGAAAACTCAAAATAACACCTCATCATAGCTTAATAAAATTATTTAAATATATATTTAATTATACAATAATTAATTATATAATAATTATTTATATATCAAACTACAACAAAACAGACACGAAAATCACTATAAAATGCACGTAAATATGACGCATGTAAATAATATATTAATTAATTTACAGGCTAGCGCTACCAGACTCAGGTTTAATGTTCCGACAAAAAATATGACGTTGATGAAAAGATGTAAAAAGATAGATGATCAAACTCTGTTATTTTTTTAGGCCTAAACGAACAAGCCCTATGGTCCACTCATTTAATATATCCCATGAATCGCACGAGCTACTTAACGGACAAGCTCTGTGGAAATGACCCATTTAATACTTTTGTCTCGTGCGTCGCACGAGCTACGTACTAGTTCAAATGCTATAGGATACATTATTAGTTTTCTTCATCATGATTAAGTTTGAATTGAAAATTACAAATTTACAATAATTAGAATATTATATATACAAGTTGTTTTACATAAGATATTCATATTCTAAGATTATCTTAGATTACAAATTCGTTAACTTAAAGATTAATATTCTAGAAAATATTTAGACAAATATTTCAAATATTTAACTAATTATTGTATCTATAACTATATTATTATAATTCATTTAGGAAATTTGTTTTTTTACATAATAAGGAATTCAAAGTTTAACTTGAAGATTAATATTCTAGAAAATATTTAAACAAATATTTAATTAATTATATTATTATTGTTCATTTAGAAAATTTGATTTTTACATCATAACGAATCCTTTCGTTGCAAGTCTATGTCTGTCGCCCGAACAGACCATGACGATCCTTTCGTTCCAAGTCCTTTCGTTGCAAGTCTATGTCTGCCGCCCGAAAGGATCCTTTCGTTCCAAGTCTATGGCTGCGCCCGGACAGGACCATCGCGACGTTGCCCGTGTCGTACTTTTTACGATATTTTTCATAATACATATAACAATTACTTCAACCTACTATATTTATACATATTTTAATTACAATTTAATAATCAAATCTAATATCTATATTTTATTAAAATTAAATAAAAATAATATAAATTATTTTAATTAATGAAGAAATCTTTTTGTCATTCATAACTCACTCACTCATAGGTTCAATATTAGTAATTGGTTCGAACTTTGAATACTTTCAATCCAACAATCCGAGACGCATGTGTAGAGTTTTCATCAAAGTTTCAACAACAACCAACAGCTTACACCATCTCAAAGGTTTTAAAAAGTTGCATATCAATATTTCTATAGTTTTCTAGTTAAAGTTAGTAAACTTGGTATAATTTTAAAAAAAATAAGAAAGATGAGAAAAAAATTATACCTTATAAACCACATCTACAATAGGAAATGATATTAAACATAATTAATACTCTTCAAAAGGACCATAAATATCCAACATATTTATAGATATTCACCTAATTCCTTTTGAATTGATAAATTAAAATTCATCCAAGCCAAACAACAAAGATTAAAAATTTGACAAATAGGATCCCGAAACGTGCGTGCCTACCACTTAAACTCAACACAATCAGAAATTATATATAAGAAAAATTATTCCCGATCTCAATTGAATAAATATGGGAAGAACAAACACACACACACAAGAAAAAAGAAAAAAAAAAATTAGAGAGAATACAAAAGCAACAACTTAATTAAAAGTTCTTTAGCAGCATGAATATATAATACAGGAACTGAATTTTTTTCACGCAAAACATCCATAAAACTAGGTTTACTTCAACCAAGAGACAAACTAGCCACAAAGACATCCAATAAGTACATATATATTGTTCACAGCTAACAATTGGAAGCTATGAAAAAATATATATAAACATCATGCATGCATACTTTATTTATGATAATTAATTAAAACTGTCGGTGACTGTTCGACTCGGACTAATGGTGTTGCTGATTCGGTCCATCGGGCACATCCCTTAAAGGATCCACATCGATTAATACCTTCGCTTTCCTTTGATAGTATTCAAACTTAGCCTCGTCAAATCCCAGCTTACGCATCAATAGGTCACCGTTAGCCCTCGTGCCATGGTCGGGTAGTTTGTTTCCAGCCAGGATATTTGATCGTGCAACCGAGCTCACGATGAACAAAGGCAAGATGATCGTTATGAGTAGCAATTTGACACCTGAATTTTTCATTTTTGATTGCTAATATGATTGATTTGAAAGAAAAAAGGAGAAATGTTTTTATGATGTTGAAGATGTGATTAAGCTAAAGAAATTATGTGAATGGTTTGTGTGGTGTGGTGTGGTGTCCTATATATAGGGCCAAAAAGTACATGGGATATTGTAATTGTGTGTGTATGTGTTTTTTAAAAAAAATTAAATGAAAAAAATTAGTGAGTTCACCCTCATTCATTAGAGTTTGAAATCTGAAAAGAATTGCAATTTCATCAGTTACGTTTCAAAGATTTTCTTGATAAAGAAAAAAATATATGTGGCTTATTTTGATTTCGTCATACATATATGCTAAAAAAATTCTGTACCCATCTTAGAAAAAAAATTAGCCAGATTTGTGCATGTGTGAAAATTGTTTGAACCAAGATACCTTAAAAATTGTAAGTTTGAACCAAGATATACCTTACCATTCATTACATTTTGAAATTTAAAAAACAAAATAAAATAAATTGTAATGTTTGTCGGTCACGTTTCAATACTTTTAAAAATTAAACAATAAAATCCTTCATATATGACTGATTTAGAGAAAAAAAAATAAAAATCCTTTATATATGGCATATTCAGATTTCATTTATGTAGAAAAAAGTTACTAATCTATCATATATCCATCTCAAAAATCATTTAAATATTTGGTAAACAAGTAAGCTAACTTATAGTTTATTTAGTTAGCTTATAAGCTTCATGTATTTAAATAAGCTCCGTTTGATAGGACAACCTTTTTTAAAAAGCTCGAGCTTATTTTTGGATAGTTTTTCAAATAAGCTCGTTGAAATTTTTATTTCAACTAGTTTATCAGCTAATTTTACTAAATATTTTTATCATATAAGCTAGCTTTTCTACTAATCTATAATCTCAAAAATTATTGATAAACTATAAATTAGCTTATCAGCTATCAGCTCGCTTATAAACTAATTTTACCAAACATAGCAAGTAGCCGAATTTGCAGACGGGAAGAATCCTTACAAGTTTCCTAGAGCGCCAATATATATATAATTGTAGACTATCAATCTAATGTTATTTCCTCGCTCTTTTTTTTTTCATTTATTTATGAAAATTGACGGTTACATTTTATATTATTTAAATGTGATATTTTTTTAACTTACTTGTCATAATAATATTATAGCAAATTTTTTTCTTCAAACTATTTAATTTTATCTTATTAAGTTTTTTTTAATAACTATATGATTTTAATGCATACAAATTAAACCCTTTAAAATTATATACACAATATATATATAATAAGAATAATGTTACATTAATTTTAGAAAGCTTTTACCGCCATAAACGTTAATAACACACTAAAAATGGTAATTTAAAAATTTATTTTAACAAAAAAATTATTAATAGCATTCATTATAGTTGCATTTAAAAACTCAATCAGATTGCATTTACGACATTGACAGCTGTTAGCAAATTTGTTAACACATTTATTAGATACATGTGAATTTATTTACAATCAAATCATTTTGATTTTATCGTACGTAGCCCGTGCGATGCACGGGTCTGAGTTTCCAGATGACCTGTTCATTAGGTTTAAAAAAATAGAGTTAGATCATATATTTTACACCTCTTTTGATTATCGTTATTTTTTAGTCATAACGTTAAACCTCAGCCTATTAGCTCTAGTATGTAAATTAATTATTAGCTCTAGTATGTAAATTAATTAACATATTATCTCGCTAAAACGTTGATACTAATATAAATTTGATTTTAGTATATATATTTATTCTTTTAATATAAAAAATAATAGTTTTACATATTCTGGTATAATACTTAATTTATTATTTTATCATAAAATTTATTGTCATTATAATTTTTTAATAAATATTTTAGAAAATAAAAAAATATTTATCTATTTACAAACTCATTATCTCGAGTTTGAAACCATAAATTTTATTCTTAAAATAAAATTTAGAAAATTTTAACTTGTAATCAAAGATGAATTTGAATTGATTTGAAATTCCTAGCTAATCCATCTCAAATTTATTTTGTAAAAAAAGGCTATCCAAAATGTTTATACCAAGTGTCCTAATATTTTTAAATTGTAAAAAGTCTTCATGCAAAATATCTCCACTGATTTTGGCGGACCACAATATCGTATTTGATTTTAGGAAGTGAATAGTTGTGTATGTATATGGAAGAAATTTGAAAATTCAAATTCCAAAACCAATACCACAATATCGTATTTGATTCAACAAATTAATTAATTTTAGGAAGTGAATAGTTGCGTATGTATATGGAAGAAATTTGAAAATTCAAATTCCAAAACCAATATCGTATGTAATGGGTTTATACAAAGTTCCCAATTTTTTCAAAATTGTATAAATCTTTCATGCAAGGAATCTTCACTAATTTGGGGACCAACAAATTACTTAAATTTAGGAAAGAATAAATTGTGTACGTGGATACTGTTTCTGTTGTATGTTTAAAGAAAATAAATTTAAAAATGGTATTGATATGGGATTGTATTATGAGGGATTTAACAAAAATACAAATTTTTAGGACACGATTTGATTTGAATTTTTCAAATTAAATTCCACTTTTTTAGGCCACCTTAGTCAATTGATGATAAGGATTAATGTTAAAAAGAAAAAAGNTTTTATTTTATCCAAGCTTTTGTACTAGTACTTTTTCGTCTTGTCTACTTCTCTAGGCCTTCGGGTAGTGGAGAATCTTCCTCGAGCGTTTGTTTGTTCTCGATTGGTCTAGGCCGCCTTTGGCGAGTCCTCTCAGTTTTAATTTTTGGGTTAGGCTCGTTGTATTCGAACATTGTTCGTTTTTGCTGGAGTTAATACTACCTCTATCGTTTCGATAAAAAAAAAAAAAGTATAGATATACATAAATTATTTGCATTAGCAAGATATACATTAATATTTGCATTAGCAATTATAACATATGAGTTTGCATTAATAATTATAGATATACATAAATTATTTGCATTAGCAAGACATACATTAATATTCGCATTAGCAATTATAACATATGAATTCTCTTTTTATGGTATAATTATTTACAATAAGATTATCGGAATTTTGTACGATATTATATTTTAGAAACAATTACACATATTCCTCTCTCAACAACATTATCGAAATTTTGTACACCAAATAATTAATAATTTTGTACAACAAATAATTTTACATTGTAGTAACCACATATTTTTTTCTATTGCTAGATTGTTGGTATAATTTTATTTCTTCAAAACAAAATTATCAAAATTTTGTACAGCTTTATATTCTAGTAACAGATTTTGTTAGGATCTTCCGTATATAAACAAAATTAAATGCTATATCACATGCGATAGTCATAATATAAAACTGATATAAAATAGATAGACAATGTTTTTATATCTATTATATAAATTTTCTCTCATTAAACTTATGTATTACACTATATTTTTTTTTACTTGTTTTTAATATTTTAAATATAATGATTTATGTTCATTTATATAAGATAATATTATATTGTTTACAACAAACTGATATACGTAAATTATATCCATGTTAAATCAAAATTTTTAATTTATAATTATTATTTAATATTGTCTATCAACATCTTTAATTTATAATTATTATTTAATATTATTTACTCGTGCATCGCACGAGCTACACATTAAGTGCTATAATAAAAATAAAATTATTTATATTCAACTAATTAATGGGTCATGATTTCTTAAATTTATGAAAAAATATATTATTCGTTACATTTTATGTCATTTATATAGTGATTCATATATAAATAAAATAGTAAAATTATATTGTTCATTTTTATTGATAATCAGATTTATAAAATGTGATATGTATATTATATATTTTATGTTTATAAATATATCATACATAAAATTTATATAATTTTGTTTGCATATGTACACATGCACACATGATTAATTATACTTACTTCGGCTCGTAAACGAATCGAGCTTTGTTAAATAAATGAACCTGAAATGGAGCTCGAACTCGGCTTATTTATCATTAATAACAAGCCGATTTCGAACCTTAATGAGTCGAGCTCGAACTTTAACGAATCGAACTATAAAAAATTATGTAAGAAGTCTCTATTTGACCCTTATCGAGCCGATCATTTAATTTAACAGCAGAATACCTACTCTAGCCACAATAGTAGGGAGTCTTTTATCTCGTCTCAACTAATTAACGTCAGCTGCATGTGATTTATTCCCAATCAATCTGTTCTATACCGTATAACTTTTGGAGCAAAGAAAGTGACATTATCTACGATGGATAGTCCCACACATTATTTTNNNTTTTATTTTATGTTTTGCCTTAATAAAATGATAAATGTAAAATAAAATTAACTGACCAGATGACATGTCAATCGGACTGCTGTTTTTAGTTAATTATCCAGTCACCATTTTTGTCCTTTGACTAAGCAGCCGTCATTTGGTCGTCGTGCGAAGCATGGGTTGATCTAATGCACATGGAAGCACAAAACCTTAATTGTTCTAACAATAAACAATTAAGTGTAATTTTCACTTTAATGCCATTTTGATCCCAACATGATCATGTTAGTCTTGTCCGTTTCCGAAGATTGTAAAACTATCCAATGCTGAAAGTTACCGATTTTTAATACATGACTATTGATTATTGCGTGGATAATATCCACATTGGATATGGTGAATGCAAAAAGAATAAAAATTTGATTCTTATCATCTTCTTCAATGTATCAATTCATAGACAAAAGAAAGAAGTTATTTGTTTAGATGAACTAATTCAATTGATTTTTTTAATATGAAATAACAATATTTATGTGAGATGGCCAAGTTATTAGACCAGTCAATCCGTTATACTTTCTAACAAAATTTCGTTATTTATGTTGTTTTTTGAAAATATGACATTTCAATTTAAAAATATGCATTTATGTTAAAAAGTACGTCTACTTAATCGTTGGATCTGCTTAACAATAACTTTAGTGTAGTATGTTAACAACAAAAATTTTAGCATGGTGTTAGATATTATAAAGTGAACTCAACGTTACCAATACATTAAATGCTATATATTCCTCTCATTGTAAAAGAACTCGTGACAAGATATATTTGAAGTTAAAGCGGTAATTTTTACGTTATGCTATTCAATGGTTAGTCAAAGATACTCTTTCAACATATGTACATACTTTCACGTTCAAATATCATATTTTAAAATTTCAGATAGTCAAAAGTATGACATCTGAGTGTAAAAGTATATATACATGTCAAAAGAGTATGACTGTCTAACTATTAGGCCGCTTGTGATTGTTAAAGATATATATATATATATATATAGGATGTGGTTCAAATGAGAACCAAGTCCTAGTGTGAGAACCGTGAGAACCGCTATTTTTAATTGTATGTAGTGCTATGATTAATTGTGTTTTAGTGCTATTTTTAACTAGGATATATTTGATTAAAAATAGCAACAAAATTTTTATTAGCATTTATGAAAATGATAGCACCATGTAATATTAAAAATAGCATCATACACAATTAAAAATAACATCAAATATGGTTCTCACGGTTCTCACACCAGACATAGTTTTTATTTGAACCAGCCCCTATATATATATATATATATTATATATATAGGGTGTGGTTCAAATGAGAACCAAGTCCTAGCGTGAGAACTGTGATGTAGTGTTATGATTGATTGTATTTAGTGTTATTTTTAATCAGGATGTATTTTATTAAAAATAGCAACTTAATTAGTATTTGTAAAAATGATAGCACCATGTAAGATTAAAAATAGCATCATACACAATTAAAAATAGCATCAAATATGGTTCTCACGGTTCTCACACCAGAAAAGGTTTTTATTTGAACCACTTCCTATATATATATATATATATATATAACTATCGCATATTATGTATATTTCGAGAATGTTTCGTTGAATTTTTAGGTGTAATATCAGACAATTTTCTAATATTTCCTACATATTATAATGTTTGGTTCAAATATGTTAAGGCCTTGAAATAGGCTAAAGCCCGATTTTTTATCACAACTTTTCACCATACCATATCTCACCTCCTGCATGAGATGTGTAATCATCATATTTTTTCTTCAAAGTTTCCATAAATACCCCTATTTTTTGTTTCAATTGGACTGGGGCTCGTCATTTCTCTGCAAAGATAGAGCTTCGCGCAAGATAATCATGAACTAGTCGTAGTTGTGTGTTATTCCGCATCTCCAACAGTGGTGGTGGAGGAGGAAGAAGGTGACTGCGATGCAGATACGGTTTCAGCGGTGAAACGATTTTGTAATAACGAGATCTGTGTGGAGCGAAATTGGACGGAGAAGGGAGAGGAGGGTGCGCCAAGCAGCTATATATTGGTGGTGGCGGCGATGGGGAGAGAAGGATATGCGATTGATGGAAAAGGCGATGGAAGAGGGATATTATGTGAATAGGACCGGACAAAAATCGGGAGGATGGAGAATGTTTTCATACATGTGATGGTGGGTGTGATGATGTTGGCAGTGGTGTGGGGTGGTGGTGGAGGTAGAGCGGAGAAATTTTTTTATGTGAAATTTTTTCCCAATTTCAGGCTACAAAAAGTATTTTTATTAGTTTCTTTTTTTTTTCTTCTTCTAATTTTGACTTTTGAGTCTAATATAAGTTTGTTGTAATTAGTATCACAAATCACCATTTTTGGAGGGTTTTTTTTGGTATCATTGATGGAAAGATGGTACAATTGAGCTTTGCAGAGAGGTGAATGAATTGAAAAAGACATCTATTTCTTGAGGGAAAAATTTCAAATTTAATTTAATATGGAGGGCAATAATGTAATGTTGTACTTTAGTTATTGTTATCAATTTTGAAACCAAACATATTAATGAGCCTTATTGTATCAACTACTAGGTGTGAACATGGGTCGGTACGGCTCAGAGATTGATAAATCTCCAGAACCGTACCGAAGTTCGGAGATCACTAAATTTCGATCTCCAGAACCATATCAAAAAATCAGTTCGGTCCGGTTCGGTTCGGATATTCGAAAATTTTTTAACATTTTTAAATTTTTTTTGAATGACCACCTAGTTATATTTTATTTTTTATATGTTTTTTTTTTAAAATTCAACATTCATCAATACTTCTTCATACTAAAGATTTTATTTTTAAATGAACTTTATAAGTAATCCAAAATTTTAGTTAAGGCTAAATTCAACTAACATTGAAAATCTAAAATTCAATTCAAATAAAAATAATACAATTTTATATTAAAGTAATATTTATTTAATCTTCCATACCATGTTATAAGATAAACTAAAGTTAAGTATCGACAACTTTAAATAAAGCTTAAATATATATTTTTTTAATCTTTAACCTTTCATTCAATTTTATTTTTTTTTAAAACATGAGAAATTCAATTCTAGATCAAGTATTACTAAACATGAAATGTAAGTGAATCTTATTTGTTATTACTATATTTTATTTGTATTTTAAAAATTCTCAAATTATATAGGATCAAAGTTGACATAAAATATATTAATAACACGCATCTATTTTTATAATTCGGTTCTTATTACGGTTCTTCGGTTCGATACGGTACAGGACGGTTCGGTTCGGTTCTCGGTATAAGTATTTATGAAATCTCCAGAACCGTAACAATTATTTTTTCGGTTCGGTTCGGTTCATAAAAAGTCAAACGGTCAACGGATATTTTTCGGTTCGGAGTGATTTCGGTTCAGTTCGGAATTCTCCGAGTCCCATGCTCAGCCCTATCAACTACAAAAGTGAATAGGTCTAATGGGAATTAATCGAGCTCTATCAATTATTGCAACCAAACACACCCTTAAGATGTAGGTTCATGATTGTGAGAGTAATATGTTGCATAAAAACAATGTAAGTTCAATGAAAAACGCGAAAGCCTATATGACTTTGGAAGGATTGCTCCGCTCTCCCTCATACCTCTTTCATAAAGCTAATGTTCGTCGACCAATAAATACATATATAAATATGAGCCAACTCTCCCTCTTAACTGATTTACTCTATACTCTAGTAACTAAACTACTTTTCTGCCTACAACGTGGATTTACTGCATAATACCTGAGATTCCCTCTAACATGTATAATGATCTCCTTGTCATTTTCTAGCTACGTACCTTTTCTCTAGAATAATAAATCTCAATGTACCTTTCTCTACAAATAGATAATAAACTTGATTTGATTCTCCGAGTCTCTAGTTCTTAGAGCACCCACAATGCTTTGGGTCTTTTTAAAAAAAATCACATGGCATGTAGGAAATAGACCTAGTCTATAAAAAAGTGTTTGACAATGCAATTAAAAGTGGACCTAGTCTAGCTTATGTGGCAATAAAAAAAAAGAGACAAAGTCCACTCTTGGGTCTATTTTAGGGGTGGGCAAAAAAATCGGATTTCCCGATCCCGAACCGGACCGAAATGGTCCCGTTCTGAAAAAATAGGGTTCCAATCGATTTTTAAAATTTTCGTACCGTTCCCGGTACCGAACCGGTTGAAACAATGTCGGTATCGGTTTTTAATATTTTTTTCCCGAACCATCCCGTTTGTCCCATTTTATTTTTTTGTACAAAAATATTATATATATATATATATATATATTATACATTAATTTATATTTATGTTAGTATTATATTTAATTATTTTTCAACTAGCAGTTGGTGTAATGGTGTTTTTGTTTCTGTTTCAATTCAATCTATATATAATATTTTGCAACATAAATATAAATCAATGGTGTACAATGCAAAAATATTTTCTGTTGGTGTCATCTGATGTTAAAAAAAAATAAATATATAATATTTTGTTTTGCAAATTTCCTAGAGTCATTTGACGTTAAAAATAAAAACAAATATTTATGTGTGATATTTTTTTTCAACTTGCAGTTGGTGTAAAGGTGTTTCAATTCAATCTATATATAATATTTTATGTTGCAAATTTATATTATACATAAATTTATACAAAAATAATTTTTTTGAATGCAGAATGCTTCAATGCTTGATTGCAGCTTAATTAGTTGATTGCAACTTTGAATGGAATCAAAGTTTTTTTTTTTTTTTTTTTTTTTTT
>BKCP01003336.1:770710-781335 GCA_008636005.1 Striga asiatica
TGGATAGGTTTTGGATATTTTAGCTTGGGTTTGTCCATGTCATCATAGACTTAAGTCTATTTATTTGTCACATATGCAAAAAGAGACTCAAAGCATTGTGGGTGCTCTTATATCTCACGGCACGGGCTCTCGCCTTCTTTTTATCTCCAAGCTCTTCATTTTCCCACAAGTAAAAGAAAGACAATTAAATATATATCATTTAAAACATTGTAAAATAGTATTTTACTAAAGAAAAGAATGTATAATAAAATTTCCAATAAATCCCGCGTAATGCCAAATTCTATTCTCTCAGAGTTAGTACACTACATTCAAGTCAGATAGAAATTTTATTGAAGAAAAACCACATATATACATCTAGAAAATGGCTCCAAAGCCGAAGGAACAGCTCAACAGCCGAATCTAGTGAGAGGACAGATCCAGAGGATCGCCTAGAACAAACGCACCCACTAACAACAAAAAACGACACATAACGAAATAAAACAAACTCCACTCCTGGAGAATGAAACTCCCCAATGAGAGACTACACACTCCCCTACAGGAGAAAGCGCGCGGCCCCTCGGGAGCAAACGCGCCAACACCAACACAAGACAAGAGACTAACAAACTAAAAACACAAAACAGAAAAACAAAACCCACAACACAACTATACAATCGTACTCCCGCAGCACCAATGAAGTTGTTCGATATCCACCCTGAATAGCAATCATAAAGCGATCGAGCCCACCCAAGGTAATCACTCAACTCCAATAGCGCCAAAAGACGGTTCTGGGCATACACAAACCTAACGACACCTAGAAGCACAACAATAAACTAAAGTAAAGGAATTGAAAGCCCTCCTCCCAGCCGACAAGCAACTCCACGACCACCCTGCCACCAACCGCCGAGAGAGACCACTCACACTACATTCAAGTTACAAAATACAAATTATATGTGGAGTAATTCAATAAGGATACCAAATAAAGATATCAATAAGAACCAACCTCATTATCAATAACAGAAACTAATCGGACACATTCATATTATCAAGATATGATATCCTGAATCACATATAAACTTTTTTTATTCAACAATTTATAACTTCTTTAATTCCAGGCTTCCAGCCAAATGTGATGTTCATATCAGCATGATGCATGCACATTGCACAAACACTGCCTCATACAAGTCTCTAAACATATTCAATCACAATCACCAGCCCAAAATATAAATCTCTCTCAGAACAAATATCAAACACCTTATAAACGAATTAAAAAAAAAAGCACAGAAAATAACAAAAGAAAGAATAAAACCCCAACTTAGCTATGTCAAAACGGAGACATAAAAATGCAATCTTTAATCCAATTTCACTCTTAAACTGCCGCAAATTGTCCGAAATTTAATCTCCAGTGAGCCCATCATATACGAAACGCACCACCTGCTTGATTGTCCTCTGGATGCGGGCCGAGAAGAAATTCGGGTCGGGCCGAACCGCGGAGCTCCAGACGTGGACCCGTCCTCTGTAGAAAGCCAAGTCCTCGGCCACCTCGAACCCGGTGTTCATTTTCAGGCCCACTTTCCGGCCATCTTAAATTTCCGGCGATTGGCCGTGACCCTCTTTGAAATGGGTCTCCTTCTAAATTGAAAGAGGAGTCCAACATGTTTTCAATTATATCCATTTCAGAGGCTGCTTAAAAAAAAAATAAATAAATAAATAAAAAAATAAAAAAATTTTGAACTTTATATCAAGTGTCTATTTTGTTTCAACAAGAATATAGCTATTTTTCCTTTCTTGAAAAGTGAGTGTAATGAGTTTGAGAGAAAAAAAGGGAAAATAAATGAATTGCGTTGTTTTTTTTTTGTTTATTTATTTTTGTTTTTTACACATTGACAATTTAAATTGAAAAAACTTATTCCACCAACAAAAACGAACATCGGCCAAACTAGGCAGGGCAGCATTTGTGAAAGTTATATATATATTTTGTTAGTTTCATATAAGTCAAAATTTAATTTATTGAAATAACAAATGAAACAAAAATATTCATAAAAACTATTATTCCTCTTATCTTAGTTTTGTTCCACAATCCTCGTAATACAATTAATTATAAATACAAATCATTATCGTATATTTTAAAAAATATTTATCAAACTCGCATANGAACGACATTGCTGTCTTCATAACTATCATCTGTAACAAAATCTCAAAGTATCGAATTAACGGGTAATCTCAAAACTCGATTTGGGCTCAAATGAGTGTGTACATATTAGTTCCAATTGGTTTAAAATGCATTTGAATTTATGTCCCCACATAACATTCAAGAATATGTTTAGCTATAATGCATGATAATATGATCATATAATAGAAATTAATTGGCAATAAGGGACAATACAATTAATGTTCATAGCTAACTACTAAGAGCTATGAAGATTTTCACGCATGCATACATTATTATAATTTATGTCCCCACATAACATTCAAGAATATGTTTAGCTATAATGCATGATAATATGATCATATAATAGAAATTAATTGGCAATAAGGGACAATACAATTAATGTTCATAGCTAACTACTAAGAGCTATGAAGATTTTCACGCATGCATACATTATTTAATTTAGACAATGATTGGTTATTATAATTTGACTCGAATCAATTGTGTTGAGGATTTGGTCCATCCGGTGCATCCCTCGTAGGATCAGCATCCAATAACATTGCCCTTCTCTGATAGTATTCCAACTTAGCCTCGTCAAATCCTAATTTACGAATCAATAAACGGCCACGTGCCACATCATAGCCATGTTCGGGTGATCCTCGGTCGGCCAAGAAACGGGAACGTGCAGCCGAGCTTGAAATGAGTAGGGAAAAAATGATCATGTTGAGTAACAAAGATCTTGAGCTAACACTATACATTTTTTCAATTTTTTCACTATGAGTGATTTGGGAAAATTGTAATCAAGCTATTGAAACAATTGGTGGAAGCAAAAGATACTAGTGGAGAATATGATGATATCCTTGTATGTGAGAAAGCCACTCTATATATAGGGACAAAAGGTATGTGAAGTTGGTTTATTTATTATTTTGCTCAATGGATTACACACACACACACACACACACATATATATATATATATATATATATATATATATGTTAATCCAATTATATCACATGTTATTGTTTATCCACATCTTTCATTGGTAGTTGTTATTTGATATTATTATTACTCTGGACGAGCTCAACGCATTAGTTGCTATAATAAAAATAATTTAGTTATGTTCAACTAATTAATTAGTCACGATTTTTTAAATTTATAAAAAAAAGAAATATATTTTTCATTACATTTTAGTAAAATTATATTGTTAACTTTTACTAATGATCAAATTTGTAAAATGTGATATGTATATTATATATTTTTTGTTTATAAATATAATTTTCATTACATATAATATATAATATTTTCATTGCATATGTACACATGCACACAGGATTAACTACACCTACTAAGGCATGACTCGTTAAATAAACGAGCCTGAAATTGAGCTCGAGTTCGGCTCGTTTATCACTAATAATAAGCTGAGTTCGAGCCTTAATGAGTTGATCTCGAGGTTTAACAAGTCGAACTATAAAAAATTATGTAAAAAATTTCATTTTGAGCCTTATCGAGTCGAACTCCAAACGAGTTGTAAATGAGCTTGACTCGGTTATGAAACGAGTCGAGCCAAACTCAAATCTTAACAAGCCAAACTTGATCTAAACTGAGTCAAACTCGTTTAATTTAACACCAGAATACCTACTCTAGCCATAACAGTAAGAAGTCTTTATCTCTTGTACTCTCAACTAATTAAGGTCAGCTACATGTGATTTATTCCCAAATCAATATCTGTTCTATACCGTATAACTTTTCGAGCAAAGAAAGTGACATTATCTACGATGGATAATATATCCCACACATGTATTTTTTTTTTTATTATTCATTTTTGCCATTATAAAATTATAAATGCAAAATAAAATTGACTAACCAGCTGACCTGTCAATCGGGCTGCTGTTTTTAGTTAATTATCCAGTCACCATTTTTGTCCTTTGACTAAGCAGCCGTCATTTGGTCGTCGTGCGAAGCATGGGCTGATCTAATGCACATGAGAAGCACAAAACCTTTAATTGGTCTAACAATAAACAATTAAGTGTAATTTTCATTTTAATGCCATTTTGATCCCAAATGATCATGTCAGTTTTGTCCGTTTCTGAAGATTGTAAAACTATATATATCCAATGCTATGCTTTTGAAAGTTATCGATTTTTAATACATGACTATTGATTATTGCAGTGTTGGTCCACATTGGATATGGTGAATGTCAACAGAATAAAAATTTGATTCTTATGATCTTCTTCAATGTATCAATTCATACATAAAAAAGAAGCTATATGTTTAAATGAAACCATTCAAGAACTTAATATATATAGAGTAACAATTCTTACGCGAGGCGGCTTAATTATTAGACGAGTCAGTCATACTTTTCTAACAAAAATTCATACCTATATTGTGAATGTCATACTTTTATTTATATAGTTTTTTAAGAGTATGACATTTCAATTTGAAAGTATGCATATCTGTTAAAAAATGTCTATTTAACCGTTAGATATGCCTAACATTAGCCCTAGTGTAATATGTTAACAACAAAAATTTTAACGTGTTAGATATTAGAAAATGAACTCAACATTATCCATACATTAAATTCGTGACAAGATACATTTGAAGTTAAAACGGTATTTTTTCCGTTATGCTATTTAATATTTAGTCAAATATACTATTTCAATATATGTACATACTTTCATGTTTAAATATCATACTTGAAAACATAGATAAACAAAAGTATGACACTTGAGTGTGAAAGTATGTATATATGTCAAAAGAGTATGACTGTCTAACCATTAGACTGCTTGTGATTGTTAAAGATATACACACCCATATATATATATACATAATAATATATAACTTTCACATATTAAATATATTTCGGGTGTGTTTGGTTGGATGTTATAGGTTTGATATTACACAATTTTTTTAATATTTCCTACATATTATAATGTTTGGTTCAAATATGTTAAGCCCTTGAAATAGGCTAAAGCCCTATTTTTCATCACATTTTTTTCACCATACCATATCTTACCTCCTACATGGGATGTGTAATACATCATATTTATTCTTCCAAGTCTCCGTAAATACCCCTATTTTTTGTTTCAATTGGACTATTGTTCGTCATTTCTCTGCAAAGATAGGGCTTTGCGTAGGATAATCATGAACTAGCCATAGGTGTGCGTTATTCTGCACCTCCGACAACGGTGGTGGAGGGGGAAGAAGGTGATTGCAATGTAGATAGGGTTTCAGTGGTGAAACGATCTATTCGTAATTACAAGATTTGTGTGGAGCGAAATTAGATAGAGAAGGAAGATAAGGTGCACCAAGCAGCTATATAGTGGTTAGGGATGGCAACCCGTGCCCCGGCCCGCCCTGTGCCCCGCTGGGGGTCTACAGGGGCCGACTGGAGACCTGCCCTATATAGGTCGGCCCAAATTCGACCTAATTGAGCAAGACATCGATTTCTTGGCAACATGCAAATTCAATTTAATATAGGGGACAAAAATATATTGTTGTACTTTAGATAATGTTATCAACTACATAAAGTGAATAAGTCCAAATGTGAATTAATCAAACTCAATCAATTGTTGCAACCAAACACACCCTTAAGATTTAGCTCCATGATATAATCGAGTTGGAATTTTTTTTGGGGGAGAGTAATATGTTGCGTAAAAACAATGTAAATTCAATGAAACATGCGGAGCCTATATGACTTTAGAAGGATCCCCTTGCTCCCCCTCATAACTTTTTTCATACAGCTAATGTCGTCGACCAATGAATACAAATAGAAATATGAGCTAACTCTTGCTCTTAACTAATTTACTCTATACTCCAATAAACCAACTACTTTTTTTGCTACAACGTGGATTTTGCATCATACTTTTGATGCCCTCCAACTTGTATAATAATCTCCTTTGATCTTCTAACTACGTACATTTTCTCTAGAATAGTAAATCTCAATGTATCTTATCTCCAACCTTTCATTTTCCTATAAGTAAAAGGAAGACAATCAAATACATAACATATAAAACATTTTAAATAATATTTTACTATAAAAAAAAAGAATGTATAATGAAATCTCCTAATAAATCTTGGGCAAAATTGCATTTTATGCCCTGTAACTAGAGGTGTGTGGCAAATGTGGACAACTTCTTTTTGGTTTGGCAAAAATGCCCTGAAACTTGTTTAAAACCGAAATCCGTGCCCAATTTGGGCACAAATTTCGAATTTTAACAAGTTACTGTCCTGTTTTGCCACACGAAAAACCCGATCAAATCCGGGTAACTTGTAGGTAAATTGAGCACAAATTTCGGATTTTAACAAGTTTCAGGACATTTTTGCCAAATCAGAAAGAAGCTGTCCACATTTGCCACACAAGCATAATTAAAGGGCACAAAATACAATTTTGCCTAAATCTTGTGTAATGCCAAATTCCATTCTCTCAGAGTTAGTACACTCAAGTCAAGGTACAAAATATAAATTATATGTGGAGTAATTCAACAAGGATACCAAATAAAGACATCAATAAGAATTAAGAACCAAACCTCATTATCAATAACAAAAACTAATAGGACATTCATATTATCAAGCTATGATATCCTGAATCACATATAACTTTTTTTATTCAACAATTTATAACTTCTTTAATTCCAGCCAAAGGTGATGTTCATGTCAGCATGATGCACGCATATTGCACAAAAACTGCCCCATACAAGTCTCTGAACATATTCAATGATTCAATCACAATCACCAGCCCAAAATATAAATCTCTCTCAGAACAAATATCAAACACCTTATAAACGAATTAAAAAAAAAAGCACAGAAAATAACAAAAGAAAGAATAAAACCCCAACTTAGCTATGTCAAAACGGAGACATAAAAATGCAATCTTTAATCCAATTTCACTCTTAAACTGCCGCAAATTGTCCGAAATTTAATCTCCAGTGAGCCCATCATATACGAAACGCACCACCTGCTTGATTGTCCTCTGGATGCGGGCCGAGAAGAAATTCGGGTCGGGCCGAACCGCGGAGCTCCAGACGTGGACCCGTCCTCTGTAGAAAGCCAAGTCCTCGGCCACCTCGAACCCGGTGTTCATTTTCAGGCCCACTTTCCGGCCATCTTAAATTTCCGGCGATTGGCCGTGACCCTCTTTGAAATGGGTCTCCTTCTAAATTGAAAGAGGAGTCCAACATGTTTTCAATTATATCCATTTCAGAGGCTGCTTAAAAAAAAAATAAATAAATAAATAAAAAAATAAAAAAATTTTGAACTTTATATCAAGTGTCTATTTTGTTTCAACAAGAATATAGCTATTTTTCCTTTCTTGAAAAGTGAGTGTAATGAGTTTGAGAGAAAAAAAGGGAAAATAAATGAATTGCGTTGTTTTTTTTTTGNCTTAATTTTTTCAACAAACCTCCCAACGTAATAAAAATGTAAACAATAATCATATTCAATTACTATTATATTATTTTTATATCGTATAAATTTTAATCATTATATTTTATTTTACACATATAATATATTCATATTTTTAAATCTATCTTTTTTCTAAAAACAAAAAGCAATTTTTTTTTCTTTTTTACTTTTTCACTATATATTTGGGAGAGACAATTTTATATGGTTGCCTGGAGGTTTATAAAATATAAACATAAAAAGGGTTTTAAAATTGACCCTAAGAACTTCACCATCCTTACATAATTTTATTATTATTATTATTATTTTTTTTTTTTAAGACTATTACATTGCTGTCATCATAACCATTATCTGTAACTAAACCTCTAAGTGTCGAATTTACAGGTAATTCGACTATCGATGTGGGCTATGATCGGGCGTATGTACACACATAATGTATGCTTACGTTTATGATCCGACGGTTCGAAACCCGATTTGGGCACAAATGTGTGTGTACTCATTAGTTCCAATTGATTTAAGATGCATTAATTTAATTGGTATATATCCAAACTTTAAATTTATGTCCCCATATCACATTCAAGAATATGTTCAGCTATAATGACTGACAATTAATATGATATATAATTGAAATGAGTTTCACCATTTTTTATTTTTATTTATTATTTACTGCAAGATTGTGGAACAAAATAATTAGTTGTATGCATGTTAATTAAAGATAGAGTAGATCATTTCATTTGAACAAAAAGGGTAGAATACACACACACACACATAATGAAATATCTTCATGTCATCAAATTGGCAATAAGGGGAAATACAATTAATGTTCATAGCCAACTACTGAAAGCTATGAAGATTTTCATGCATGCATACATTATTTAATTAAGACAATGATGGGTTATAATTCGACTCGAATCAATGGTGTTGAGAATTTGGTCCGTCTGGTGCAGCCCTCGTAGGATCAATATTCACTAACATTGCCCTTCTCTTATAGTATTCCAACTTAGCCTCACCAAATCCTAATTTACGAATCAATAAACGCCCACGTGCCCCATCATAGCCATGTTCAGGTGATCCTCGGTCGACCAAGAAACGAGAACGTGAAGCCGAGCTTGAAATGATTAATAGGGAAAAAATGATCATGTTGATTAACAAAGATCTTGAGCTAACACCATACATTTTTTTTTTTTTTTTCAATATTAGTTTTCACAATGAGTGATTTGGAAAAATTGTATTCAAGCTATTGAAACAATTGGTGGAAGCAAAAGATACTAATGGAGAATATGATGATATCCTTGTATGTGAGAGAGCCACTCTATATATAGGGACAAAAGGAATGTGAAGTTGGTTTATTTATTGTTTTGCTCAATGGATCTGATGTCAGACCTAGACTTGCACTTAATTTTCTTGTTTTATATATATATTATTTACCAAATTTTTATATTATATACCGTAATCATTAAGCGGGTTGAAATGACATGATTTTATTTATATTGTTTTGCATAGAATGATATTTTAATTTGAAAATATGTATGCATATTTATTGATAATGAATGACTACTCAACTATTAGGCTACCATCAGCCTTAATGATATTTTTTTCATGTATTTTAATAAGAAAACTATGTCTACATATGAGGCATATAATGTAATTACAAACGTTTTCTAGGCGAGCCAAACCCTTCTCATGAATCGAACCATTGTTGTGAGGTAAATCTGGCAACTCATAACTAGGGTTGCATATGATCGAGTTGAGTCGAGTCGAGTATTGGCCTTATCGAGTAAGATTAATTTTTTTTACCTGCTCGAGCTCGATTTATGGCAATCGAGAGCGACTCGACAAAATAAGACAATCGCTCGAGATCGATTAAAATCAAAATGTTCGATAGATTGCTCGGCTCTAGTTGGACACAAATTTCAAGTAAAATTATCCATTAAGTAAATATATAAAATATTGTAATATTTATCTATAATGGGTATTTTAGTAATTCACTGCAGCGGCTAGACCTTCCAAATTCTATGGTCGAGATCGACTCGATAACATACTCGAGCCGCTCGACCTCAACCTGAGTTCGGTCAAACTCGACCTTGAGCCGAGCTTTGACTCGAGCACTCGCGAGCTGCTCATTTCATTTGTAGCCCTACTTATAACTAGGTCATAACTATTAAGCTCGCAAGGCGATTAACAGACTTGATGAATTTTAAATCCGCAATTTGGACTAGGAAGCTAGCTAAATTAGGGATTTGAAAGGATATATGGATTTTAGCCCTACATGACATAAGNATCAAATTATCCTAAATATATAACTACGGTACGTAATTCAAAAACATCGATATAAGATTTATAGCAATTTTTCCTCGCTGTCTAAACCAATTTTAATCGAAAAATGATTCTGATTGATACATCGAGAGATCTAAACCGAAATTACTCTAGCTAGCAAATGTTCTCATTTGCATGTTCCCATCAAATCTTAGTCAAGTGAGACCAACAACACATGTAACCCATGTTGAGACCTCATTAGTTTTTAATTTTCAAACAAGAAAGTGTGACCTTATCTCACGTTGGATAAGTCCCACATTGATCAGTTTGAAATCTTCCCTTTTTGACAAAATAAAGTTTGAAATTGCGACACTTTATACATTGCCAAAGTGGAAAATCGAGTAGGCATATGACTATTATGAAACCAAAAGTTTGTTTTGTCTTTCTTCTCTACAAAATTAATGTGCTAATCCATATCTAAATATAGTCTCATTTTCATCAAAAAACGACAGCGCATCTATCCCATATAAGAATCAGGGATTGGTTGGCTCAAACCTTTTGTCTGAACACCTGTCAATTGGGCTGCAATTTTTAGTTAATTATCCAGTCATTAATCCTGTTTTCTTACTTGGAAGCCGTCAGTTGGTCTGACTGCGTGTGATAAGGGATAACTAACATGGAATGATCCAAAAGCGCATGTGAGACGCACAAACTTTAATTAATTATTCCACCAAGTGATTAAAATTAAGTGTGGAATATCTCATTTTAATGGCATCATGATGGCCACGCACAACTTGAAAAGATAGTTTTTGCCACAACAAAATGTATGTTGTAGATAGAACTTAAT
>BKCP01003336.1:781407-799886 GCA_008636005.1 Striga asiatica
AATAAAAAGGGAAAATTGTCTATGGCCATCCCTCTATATATATATAAATATAGAATGCTCCAATCTTACGCGTCGGTCATGTAGATATGTAGTCTTTACACACCTATATGGATTTTTAAATTTAAATATATTTGAGTAACTTAAATTGAAAATAACATAAAATAAAAGTTTGTAACTTTTTTAATTGTTATCAATTTTTCACATATAATATAATATTATTATTATTTTTGACGAGATTTGATTTGATATTCATATTAGTTATATAAAATAAATAATACCATTTTTATTTTAAAATTAAATCATTTATTAATATTAATTGAATATTAATAAAATTACATATCAATTAGAAAAGTTATCTATAAATTCATATATGAATTAGAACAAATATTATAATATGTGAAGATCAAATCGTATAAGTGAAAAAGTCTCATTTAGTATATTTTTTTACCAAAATACTTAACTCTATAAGAAAAAACTTATCTCTTTCATTAAAAAAAATAAAATCAATATAAATTTTGTAACTAGCACTCGTGAAACCATGGATGTTGTACTAGCCATTATTGTAACTAAAGGATCAAAATCAAAGTCGGTTTTAGCAGTGATATAATCTTACTCATTTCATAGGTTATGTTTCGAGTAGCCTTCTAGATACTTTTCTGATTAAAAAATATTTTCATTTTCATCACAATTTTTGTATTTTTCTTTTTATTTAGTTATGTTTCAAAATCGATACATTAGATTTAAAAATCGGCCAACCGATGCTTATGTGTTCGACAATATTGTGTTAAATATAGTTTACACACTTGTCTTCTGCAGAATGACAATAAACGGCCCGATCAAACAACGAATATGAACCTCAAACATACACTTAATAATTATTAAAATAAATTAACTAAGTTAAGACACGTGAAACATACTCTTTGTAACACAAAATTACAATCAATTAATGTCCAATGTTTTTGACAAGAGTCTCCAAAATACAATTTTATTGTGTGTATATACTGGTACGTCACATACATAAGATTTCGACCAATTTGTTCTTATATAGAACTCTCAAGAGATGAAGAAAAAATAATGAACACAAAATGAATATGATCAACTATCTTATGTTCTATCTCAAGTTCTTATATTTAATTAAATATTTTTGAATGATTCATTCAAATGGGTATCTATAGTTATTGAGAAATGCCAACAGAATTTTGGAGTCTAAAGAGAGAGACACCATTTTGGACAAATCCGAAAGCTATAAGACGGAGCCAACAACGCGTCCCTACGTGCGAGCCTAAGCCCCAACAAGTGCTCAACTAAGTTCTATCCGTTCCCAATGAGACTTATTTGACTTCTAAAATGCCTAGTTCACGGCTAGCTCGCGTTTGACTTGCCTGTGTATTGATTTGACCCAGTGTTTTTCAACGATTTTTAAGCTACTAAAACCTCAATTTGTTTTTTTTTTTTTTTTCAATATAATTAAATAATATCAATCAATCATTCATACACACCATATCAACCTTAATTCACTATTCATCTATTCACATTATTTAAATTAATCATCACTTCAAATCATATCTCTCCTACTTTTACATCAAATCAATTTTAATTATTTTTAGTTTAAATATTATTTTAATATACCCACTAACAACTAACCATACCACTTCTTTCAAATTAACCAAACCAAATCAAAAAATTCACACAAAACAAAAAATTTCTATAAACAAACATGTTGTCTTGCGTTTATGGAAAATAAACTATTAAAAAAGGAAAAAAAAAACTAATTTTTCTTTACCCAATTCATGATAAGTAATGTGGAAATATTTATTAGTACCATTAGATGTCATATTTCTCTCCAGACAGAGGATCTTGATTGGACTTTAACACCATGTTTGCCGGTGCCGACTGCAGAATTGATCGTTAATAATGTGTGAATGAGGCGACATATTGCAAACAATTATCACTAGCATTAGGATATGTTTCTTTGATTTGTAAATAACTTTTATTGGAGAAAATGGCGGTGGAGCCAAACACTACTCAAGTACTGAATTCACTGAACTAAACGTGTGATTGAATAGATGGATTTTATTGGTTTTTGATTGGTTTTTTTGTTAACCATATAGCTCATAGTTAATTTAAAAAAAAAAATAGTATGATTAGTTGTTAGTAGAAATTTAATTTTAAATTAAAATAATATTTAAACTAAAATAATTAAAGTTGATTTAATGTAAAAGTATGAAAAAATGATTGGAAGTGATGATTGGTTAAGATTATGTGAGTGGACGAATAGTGAATTAAAATTGATATTATTTAATTATATTGATAATATGGAGAATAGTGTTGTTGGANATCCAATCACACTCGTTAGTACCACACGCTTGAACTATGATTTTAATTTCCGGTATCAAAACATTTATTGGGCTATTGGGTAAGAGCAATAAATTTCAATCTATGTACACAAGTATGAGTCCATGTTTTTGAGGTCCATTAATTTGTATTTTAGCCTCTCTCAATCCATCCGGTATTGAAACATTTATTGGGCTATTGGGTTAGAGCAATAAATTTCAATCTATATGCAAAAGTTCAAGAGTCCATGTCTTGGCGGTCCATTAAATTGTATTTTAGCCTCTCTCAATCCATCTTGGGCTTCATGTTTATTACAAAGATATTATATTATAACAATGGATCATTGTTACTATCAGTACCAAAAGCTTATACACGTATTTTTCGAATGCGGATGGGTTAAAAGGATGTGGAAAATGACCGGTTGGTGGGATATGTTGGCAAAGTTGCGAGGTAAGAGCTTCTCCTCTATATTTTGTCATATTTTGGATGGAGATAAAAGAGAAGAAATGCCAGTGTTCGCAATTTTTCTGTGGCTTATATGGAATGAGAGGAACCGTACTCAACACGGCATATCGGCAAGGAGTGTTGAACAAATATGAGCTATTGGAAACATATGGTTGGAAGAGATAAATGCTGTGAATCATTTCTTTTCCAATATTCATCGAATGCTTATACCGACATCCATCCTATGTTGGAGTGGTCTAGGTACATGCCAAAATGGGTTTACTCTTTTTTGTGATGCGGCTGTTAGTGCTGGTTCGATTGGTTTTGGTGGTTGGATTTGTGATTCGGATGGGCTGAGTTGGGCAGCTTTTGCCTCACAACAATCCGGATCCTTTACTCCGGAAACAGCAGAAGCTATGGCACTCCGATTCGGGCTTCGATTCGCGTTGGATTTAGGCTTTATGATCCAATCAGCCAAAACTGACGCTGTTTCTATTATTATTGGCATCTCAGACCAAAATTTTAACGACCCGTTGCATAGTGTCTTTTCGGATATTATTGATCTTTTGGGGTTGTTGAATTGTGGAAATTGTAGTCACGTTAGTCGCGATAATAATGTTATAGCTCATAATATAGCTAAATGGGCTATTAGATCGACGGGATCCTTCTTGTGGAATGATAGTCTCCCGTATTTTTTATCTCCTTTATTTCGAACTGTATTATTGATCAGTTCATCGTATGAATTCAAGTTTATTGACAAAAAAAAAGCTTATATACACGTGGACCGTACTATCCATTTAATTGCCGGGTTTGAGCAATTATGCGTGTTGTTAATTTTCCTAAAAATTTAAGAAAATATTTTTGGTGAATTGAAATTTCCGTTGGAATATATTATAGTAGGATTTTTCGTTAAAATATAACAATTTTTTCGTTGTCAATTATTTGATGTATGTGAAAAAAAAAATTATATTTTCATTTTTACAGATATAAAATATTCGTCTCTTTTTCTTTGGGGGGACTTTGGGGTGCAAAGCTCGACGCACAGATGACCCCAAATTTCGTTGTAAAATATGTACGGATGATTGTATATATAGTACATGTTTGCATCCCAATACATGGGGAGAAGATTTGCACTGCGAATGTGAGACAAAGGACTGCAAATGTCTCTCAATTGAGACATTTCATAAATCGTCAATCACAAATTGGTAGACATATGATATGATTATTGGGGAAATGGTTATTGACTGATTTTCTTCCTTTCACAAGTTGTGATGCTTAGGTATATTATTGAGTCCAAGTGCCCCACTTGATAGTGTTTTATGAAAAAATGAAAGAAATTAAGAAAATTATAACGGTGTATTAGATTGAAACTTCGACCAATAGTTGGATGAACGCACCTATATACAGATGTGGATATGCAAGTGTGTATTAATCGAATAGCTAAAATATGTCACACAAATTTTGAGTGAAGCACACCGTATTCTATGTTTATAATTGGGTTTATTTAATTAAAAATGAAGACTTCGTGTAGTGTACGCTTAGAGGATCTCTAGTGTAGAGATGTAAATGCATGTTAAATGTCCATACCACGTATTTGTAAATAATTAGATAATTAATCCCCTTTAATATCAACTAGTACGACACCCGTGTACTATACGGATTGTTTGAAAAAAAAATATAAAACATAAAATAATAAAAAAAACATATGTTGTTGTATAACTATTCCAAATTCTTTAAAATATATTAGAAAGATCATATAATATTCTATAACTATTTCAATGTATTTTTATAGATATTCTAAAAAGATTTAAATAATTTATTTATGGTTGGATTGAAAAGATATAATATGCAAGTGGCTATATATTTTTTGTAAAATTATAGTATTTTTTTTAATTTAAAATATATAAAAAAGTTATTGTTTACATTAATTATATAAATAAAATAATATATAAAGCTAATTTTTTTTTTTTATTTTGGTTTACACACAAGATAAGAATCCTAAGATGTAAGGTTGTCAAGTAAGCTTTATACGATAAGAATTTGGAGTTGGATGATTTACACCGCATATAAGAATCCTATTTATTTGGGAAGTCTTATAAGATAAAAAATCCTATTTAATTTGGAGTTGGAGGATTTACACTACATATAAAAATCTTATTTATTAAGTATTTTATTTTAAACAATTAGGTAATGTATACAATTAGGGAATGTATCCGAACCAAAAGTCGAAGCATGTAATGTTCTTTCGAAGCGAGCGACAGGCTCAACACGTTTTCAAATTATATTAAGAGGGGATGTCATCCAAATGTTTCGTACACACTTTCTTTTTTACTGGATTCTATTAAACTATTTTCTAAATGCACTATACTGAGATTCTGTTAAACTGAATTTTTACACTTTTAATAGATTGAACGAGTTTTTAGTAGTATCAGTTAACAACACTATCTCATAATATATATGGAGCTTGTTATTTCATATAAATACATGAGAATGTTAAATCATAACTTTCATATCGCACTAAGATTTGATTTTAAAATATTGAAGACTGGAATCTTGATTTAATATATTTGGAGACTCATATATGTTGACGTATCCTTCAATCAGGTTTGCTGCATTTTTTTTTCTTTTTACTAGATTTTAGTTACTATTATTTATATTTATATATATATGGTTATTTTTTTCCACTTTCCCGAACCTTTTCACATTGTCAAAGAGACTGTTTGGTTTCAAAGGCTTCACTACTGTCAAGCCACATCAGATAAAATTAGACCACAGACAGAACCAGATAAATATAAAAACGTTATATTTAATAATGATGTGGCAGCAATTTTTTTTATTTGACATCAAACATTGGAGTTGCTCTAAATATAATTTTAAACTAAAGAAAAGAGAATTCAAGTATGGAAATGGTATGTTTGTCCATTATATCATCGCATGACTTTGGTCAATTTAAATACGGCGCCCTAATTAATATAACAAGAAAATGCTAATCTATACTTATATTAAAGGGGGTATTATTTACCAAATTAAGTAGCCAAAAAAGTCAACAGCATTTATTGCATTACTATTTTTGTATTATACTATATAAAAGGATATTCTATTTACTACATTTACTATCTAGAAAAGTCAACTACATTAAATGTCATTACTATTTTGGTATTATAATATTTTATTTATTTAATTAATTAATTTATTTATCTTATTTTAAAAAGGTAAGTATAATAAAAATATTTTAATAATAAAAAAATCAAATACCAAATAAAAATGTACACTTTGACTTATTTGATTATATTTGGTATTTGATTATACCAAATATATTCCTATTTAGTATATACATTAAATACTTACTAAAGTATTTATTTGTTTTATTTGTCAAAGTTAAGTATAGATTTGTTTATATTATCAAATCATAAAAAAAATATTAAATCCATATTGTAAAAATAATAATCATATAATTTTATAACAATTCTACTACACTATTTAACAATATTCTTTTATTATTATATAATAAAATAATAATTAAATATTATATGGTAAAATTAAATTTTTATTAGTATAAATGTTTTAGTAAGATAATATATTAATTATTTTACAAGCTAGCCCTAACATGCTCATATTTAATGTTTTAAAAGATGTAGAAAAAAACCTTATAATAACTCTATTGTTTTTTAGACTTAAACGTTGATTAAAAGAGGTAAAAATTCCTAATTTTTTAAACTTAAACGTTGGTTAACACCATAGATTGAGAGTTTATATTTAGTAAAATTCCTAATTGTAAAAAATTAATTTTTGTTATATTTTAGAATATCTTTAAATTCATTATAAAAATAAAAAGAAAAAAACTACAATGAAAAAAGCAAGTCAGCTATATATCGATTTGTTGTACTCCTCAAATCATATTCACAATTTGGCTACAAGAAAAGGAAACTCATTGATTAAAATATTATTTTGTCAGTAGTCTTAATGTACAAGAGACTTTAAGACTCCACTTGAATATTATAAAATTTTTATTGAACATTGTACAATTTCTTGCGTATTATAAACTTTTATTGAATATTGCATGTTATAATATAATATTCTCCAGATAAATATGTCTCGTGCTTCGCACGGGTCACGTAATATATATATCTCATACATTTCATTATTCATGTATATAATTATAAGTCTGGATAAATAGCCTTAAAGTTGTGCACTTCGTGCATCGCACGGGCTCTGTACTAGTATGTATTATAAGGAGAAACGAGATAAATCCATAGTAAAGGTACAAGGCATTTTAGCAACACCAGATATAGTATTAGTATCATTACAAATAGTAAGTTTGATTCATTCGAATTCTTCCATTCGTTTGGATATGTTTTAGATCTTCTTTTGTAAATCACGTAAAACATGAGATATCATGAGCTTCCAAATTCGATTTGATTTCCATTGAATCTTTGTGAATTCGCTTAAAATTAAATCTTCTTGTATTATCATATTGTTGTGAGTAGAGCACATCCAAATTTCCTAATCTCTAAATCTCTAAATAGAACTTTCCAAATGTCCATAATCAAATATCTTAGGCAATCCTCATCTCTAAATCTCATCCACATTATAGAGATTTTCCTAACATGTAGGTTTAAATTGTTATAAGACATCATAGGCTTCAACAAAGTGGAAGTCCTCACGAAGGATAATTCAATAATTAATGTGATACTTTAATAATAATAATAATAATATGTTATATTTTTTAAAAAAAAACTAGCTAATAATATTATAATTCACAATATAAGGATATATTTTCATTCAAAATGTTTCTAGTGTAGGTATATGTAACTAAATTCGTTCCTACCCCATTAGTAGCCATCACACACTCACCTTCACGAAAAAGATAATGTTTATTTTCTGTCATCTCATTCATATTAAGCATAACTTGATAATCATTTTTAAGGTTAATTACGAGGATATCAAACATTATTAAGTATGTGACATAAATCCAACTCACCACCATAAAAGGTAAGGTTGGCCGTGAGAAATTTGAGGTAAGGATTATGTTGTTTCTTTTAAGTGAAACAATAAAGAAAAGGAAGAGAAATTTAAAAAGGAGTTCCCAGAAAATACTATAAAAGTTGTAACAGGTCATTTTCAAGAAAAGGGATGGTGGTGCCATTTCGGAGGAATTTAGATGGTTTACCCCTTTATTTATTTTAATTGGACTATAAACAAATTTGGCCGAACTCGAAGTCATGTCACTAGAGTTTGAGTTTGGCTCAAATTTTTATCGTGTCAAGTCGAGATCGACTTATTAAGTAAACTATCAGAGCGTAGAGATTAGGCTCGGCTTGTTTATGAAAATTAACAAGTTGAATTTGAAGTTTAAGGGGTCAATTTTGGGATTTAACAAATCAAATTAAGTTAAAAAAAAATTAGAAATTTACATAGATTCTCCCATTTCTTAAGCCTGAACTAAACGAATTGCAATTTAATGTTAGAGTTCAGCTTATTTATCAAATTAATGAATTGTGCCTTACTTATGAGCAGTCCTCTAAGCACTGATTCTTACTGGCTAGTTCCTCCCCTGAGGTTAACCAAGGTTAAAGAACATATGTAAAAGATCTCTTATATATCATACTACAATTGATACTTAATGCAAAATATATTTAATATAAAATTATGGTGTAGATTATTATTATTATTATTATTATTATTATTATTATTATTATTAAGTATCTTGGAGAATAAGTTAGGAATTAAATATTATTATAAGTGAGCTTGTCTTGTTGGACAAGTTAGGAATAGGGTTTAGGAGTCTTATTTAAAGGGTTCCTCATCTATTGTTTTACGCAGTTGATTATGAATGAAATAAGAAATTAAGTGTTTATCGTGTTTAGATATTTTTGAGATTGAGATCTCATTAATATCGTCTCATTCGTACGCTTTCCTACATCAGTTGGTATCAGAAGTCAGCACAATTCACGATGTTGTCGCGAAGACAAGATGCTGCAAAACGTCTAACTATCCGTACCATGGTTCGGGACAAGCAAACGTACCGTGACACCGGAAACTGGGACGTGTGCGGGGGAATTCGCGGAGGACGTGGAAGCCGTGGTCCAGGCGGGGCGCCCCATCGGGGATCTCTACAACCACCGTCCAACGACGAAGACGGCGAGGGGACAGTCTCGGAGGTGAATCCCTTCGACGATATTCCACCCTCGTTCGTTGAGGCTGACCCCTTCGCTGCATACGACGGCCGTGACATGCGGCAATGGAGCCCGGTCTTCGTGGACGACGACGATCAACGCGACGATATAAGCAGGCGTGAGGAGGCTGCCTTCGCCCGCGGATATCGTGTCCAACACGATTGGGGACTTGATCGCGACATGGTAAATGGGAGGGCCCGTTTCGTGTTGACATCCCCACATTCGACAGTGAGCAAGTTGACGTGCCATTGTACGACGGTCCGCCGATCTTTGATGAAGAGCCTCCAGTAATGGAGAAAAATCTTTGTGGGACATGGGAATCGATGAGAATGCAGTTGTCGGCATGGATAGAGATGACTACAAAATTCGTAGTGGATCGGTATCAATTGATGTATATTCAGATATTGATGCATCCATTGTTTGTGATTCATGTATTATGTGGTATCACGTTTTTTGTGTGGAATCTGATCCTAAAGGCAGATGTGCTCGCTTTTGGTTACTCGCTCTTGGTCGTACCCCTGTTTGATGAAAATCAAGAGAGTGTTGCATTGGTTGGGCGACGTTCAACTTTCGTGTTTGATCGGGGAAAATGACGGGAGTTTCTTACTATAGATTCGACAACACACGCCAGTCACGGGAGCGCATCGACTTCGAAGGCGAAGCCTTCCGAACCGGGAGAATGGTGTAGATTATTATTATTATTATTATTATTATTATTATTATTATTATTATTATTATTATTATTATTATTATAAAGTATCTTGGAGAATAAGTTAGGAATTAAATTTTATTATAAGTGAGTTTGTCTTGTTGGACAAGTTATGAATAGGGTTTAGGAGTCTTATTTAAAGGGTACCTCATCTATTGTTTTACATAGTTGATTATGAATGAAATAAGAAATTGAGTGTTTATCGTGTTTAGATGTTCTTGAGATTGAGATCTCATTAATATCGTCTCACTCTAACGCTTCCCTACATCAAATTATTAATAATTTCTTGTTCATAAATAATAGTTGAATAACATATGAAACACTGAGATTGTAGAAATGAATTCCATCAATTTGAAAATAACTTATATATAGTTTATCTATTTTTATTTATTCTCTCCTCAACTTTATTACTTCCAACTATTGCAGCAACAACAACAACAATAATAATAACAATAATTAATAATAATAGTAATAATAATAAATAAATAGTTGACTAACATATAAAACACGAGTTTGTAGAAATGAATTCCATCAATTTGAAAACAACTTCTGTGTAGTTTATCTATTTTTATTTATACTCTCCTCAACTTTACTTCCAATTTTGAACACAACTTCTTTGAAGTTTATCTATTCTTATTTATACTCCCCTCAACTTTACTTCCAGTTATTGTAATAATAATAATAATAATAATAATAATAATAATAATAATAATAATAATAAAACATATAAAAACAAAATAAAAGATTATTAGTATTGATAACTTGGTAATGGTGTATGTGTAGTTAGGCTTAGGGATGTAAATGGGTCTGGTCGCTTTTTGTGGGTTTTGAAAAATCCGTACTCGGCCCGCACGTAAATTACCCTACCTCAACCTGACCCATTACCCTAGTTATTAGCCTTCAGATTTGGATTAGCTTTACCTGGTGGGGAATGAGACGTGTACATGGTTCGTCCCCATCCGTCGAACCGATTCGGCCTGAAAGTCAACAATTTCAGGTCTAACCAGAACAGTTGACCACGGGTTGATTCAAGTTCAAACAAAAGAAATTAGAACTGTCGGTTTTGGTTCCCTTTCAAAATGGTACCGGCCCAACGGACAAAATGTTTTTTTTCGAAATTCCAAAATTTGACCATTGAGATCCAACCGGTCAAATTTAAATTTTTTTCGATTCCAGATCGGGCCGGTTCAGATTCGGAAACATGAGATCCTGCAGTCATATTTTTAAAATTGACCGTTAGATCAGTTTGATTATTGAGATCCAACATCAAATGTTACGCAAATCGTTTAATTTGAATCGTCAGTTCGACCCTGAACCGGTGATTCACAAATTAAATGAAAAAATCTAAAAATCTGAAAATATTTTGTATTAATAGTATAATATTTTATATAAAAAAAGTAAAGGCAATGCGCTAAATAAAAAGTTAACAATAGATATCTAAGATGATAAAAAATAATATGTGACTTTGCATATGAATGTAATAATATAACTATGCTACTGCAAAAGATGTGGATTTTGTGAATCTTTTCTCAATTCTTAGTTTGGATAAAAGAAGTATATTTAGCCAATTTTTTTTTAGCTATTTTGAACTCTTTTTAACTTGATGTTTTTGATATCTTATTTTTACATATTATACTAACTAAGATGGTTAGTTTTGTATGGATGACAAACTATTATTGTTAGTTTTGTAATATTTATAATTAATTTAGAATATAAAAGGTAAATTTTTATAATAATTTTTCTTTTCAATAACACATGACCAGTTTATATTTATAACAAGCTTAATATATTGAGCTCCAATTAAGTATATGTGTTTGCAGGTACACGGGTAGGGTCACGAGTTTTGCTGCCATACCAGAACCCAATCCAACCCAAGTTGGGGTAGTAAAATCCTACCTGAAACTCAGTATATGTTTGGAAGAACTTTTGTAATGGACTTTTTGACTATAAAAGTTCATTTCTATACAAAAAGATGTTTGGTGCAAACAACAAAATGGACTTTTAAAAATTAACTCCCACAAAAAGTCCATTTCAAATAAATTTATATCAGAAACTTCTTGAGAAATCACTTTTCAAAAAGTCCTTTTTGAAATGGACTTCTCCATAAGTGTTTCCAAAGCCCCCAGTCATCTCGAGTTTACTCGACCCGAAGATATGGGTAACCCACGAGTAACCCGATTCTGTGGGTTTTATTCACATGTCTATCTAGGTTGTACAAAAGGGTAGCAGCGAGGTAAAGTGTAGACACTAGAGAGATATTTAATTTTAATCTCCTTCTTAGTGACCTGAACACTATTTAGAGGTTGCTTGGACGAGAAAAAACCAATCAATTTTCACCAATCACTTTTTTTAAGTCAAAATTTAATATAAATTTAACCCAATCAAATTTTCATCAATATTATCAATATAATTAAATAATATCAATCAATCATTCTCACACATCACAACTTTACTTCATTATTACTCATCACTAGTGCTGTTAAATTAAACAAGTCTGACTCGGCTCGGCTCGACTCGTGCTCAGCTCGGCTAGAGCCCGACTCGTTAAAGCTCGAGTTCGGCTCGAGCTCAAGGTCTTAACGAGCTGAGCTCGAGCTCATTTAAAGCTCGTTTGGTTAATGAGCCGAGTTCGGCTCGACTCGAAAAGAGAATTTTTATGTAATTTTCTATAGTTTGGCTTGTTAAAGCTCGAGCTCGGCTCGTTAATAGTAATAAATGAGTCGAGCTCGAGCTCGATTTCAGGCTCATTTATTTAACTACCCGAGCTCGGCTTGGCTTGTCATGGGCTCGAGCTTGAGCTCGGGCGCTCTAAGCTCGATCTCAGCTCGGTTCATTTACAGGCCTACTCATTATTTCCAATTACATATATCCTACTTTTACATCAAATCAATTTTAATTATTTCATTTTATATATTATTATAACATAAATGCAATATTTTACCCAAACTCAACTTAACCAATATTTTCAAAATTAATTATGTTAATAAAAAATCAATGAAATATAAGATATCCGATCAAAAACTATCCAACCAACCCCTTAATTTAATCTCCCTTTTTCTGACCCAAACACTGCCACCCGCATCACTGACATCCTTTATAATAGAGAGTAAAGCTGTAACCAAGGCCTTTTTCGTTTCTTTCCATTTTTTAACCTTCTCATGTTTGCTCAGTTATGGAAAAGAGATTTATTTATTTATTTATTTATTTATTATTTTTTTTTTTTTGAATGAGAATCACAGGAATATTTGTTGAATAGATTAATTCTGCTTCATTTGGACACTAACTAATTTCTATTTATTTAAATGTTTATTAGATTTATCCTATGCTTCAATTGGACAAACTATTTGGATTTCCCACGTTACAATTCATATTTTTATTTTTATTTTTATAAAATGAGTAAGTGAAATTTAACCAATGACAACATAATGGTTGATTAAAGTGTAATCATATTATTAAATTATTTTATATAACAGTTACTGCTAAAACTAACCAATTATACATCAGATATTTTTCCCATATTCTTACATGGTATCAGAGGCAGACCGACTCCTGCTTGGGTCTCTATCTCTATCCGGCCGACTCCTGCCTGAGTCTCTATTTCTACCCGGTCTACTCTGGGCTTTGTATGAAGGACTCACAAGTGAGGAGGCTATTAAAATATCACTTGTGAGTTATTCCACATTATTTATATTGAAAAAATATGACTAACTTATAAGCGTGGGCTACTCCTCTTTCACCCATTGATTTTTGGATGGAACATCACTGTAGTGCACCTATGCTCACCTCTTATGGTGCGCTTCATCTGCGTGGGACTGCGCACCCTCTTGCCCTATTATCTAAATCTTACAATATTGAATGATATATGTAAGTTCAATAAGTATAAAAAAATCATATTGCAAATATTTTCTTTATCTATTTATTGTGCATCTCATTAAGTATTTTTGTTAATAAATTAATTTAGTTTAGGGATATAATCAAACCTCTTATAATCGCATAAATAATAATAATAATAATAATAATAATAATAATAATAATAATAATAATAATAATAATAATAATAATTTTAATACTTTTAAAGATAATTAATAAGTCGGGATCCTCAAATTTATAAAGAACTATATTATCCAATTCATTTTGTGCAATCAATACAGTGATGAAGTTAAATAGATTCATAATGTTCATTTTAACTAATGACATTCTTTTTAAAATGTGATATCTTTATCTAACTTATTATTTTAATATTATATATGATATACAACTTATTATAATTTAAATATTTGTTCGTGTACACAAGATAGAATACTAGTTCTGATCTAAACTTTTCTATTTTTTTAAAACTCAATTAATTTCTATTTATTTAGTTGATTCATATGATTCTAATAAAATTCTTGATGTAGTGTGTTGTTACTTGTTAGCACACTAGCACACACAGAGCACTGAGATACAGCCAACATCAAAAGCAGTGTGGAATAAAGTCAGTAAAAATGCATTTTTATGGGTTAGGCTGCAACCAAAAAACACTGGTGATGGGTTTTATACTTTTACCTTCTTTTATTTTTCTCAGTATTATTATTAAAAAAATATCATTTTTTAATGTATTACTTTTTATACCGCACCTAATAACTAATAAGTTAACATTTTCATCTAAGAAAAGTGCGAAGGCATCGTACAATGAATAGACGATAATTGGGTAATTGGTACTCTATTTACATAACTTATTTAAAAGTATCATCAATTCAAATCTCAACCATATATTTATTTACATCCCAACTACCAACATCATGCCACATCATGTTGTCATTGAATGTTATACTATAAAAATTGTATAAATAGTTTTTTCCAAAATAAAATTGTACTGTGTACACGCATATTGTGAAAATCTAATCTTATATTGTGTTGAAAAAAAGATAGATACCCCATTATTATCATTTGTGACAATTAAGGGTTTTAATGAGTAGCATGGAATTTGGAGGTTCTGAATGGCACAAGCAATTTCAGGAACACAATAAGGACATATTATTGGCACAATAGCAATCAGAAAAAAAAAAAAATAGAAAAAAAAATCTCTGTAAATCAAAAGGCTGGACCAAGAAAATCAAGAGAGGAGGCAAGATAAGATCCTGAGTCTGGATTCCCACAGAAATCTTCACCATCTCTATCGAAATCAAAACCTTGGAAATGCTGAAGAAGAAGAAGAGGAAGAAGAAGGCGATCGTGAGCCGAACCACATCTCCCTGAAAACCCCCCACGAGCCTCCGACGGCGTCGTTTCAGGAGCTCTTCCACCAAACCCACCTCCTTTACGGCCGCCAACCGCCGCCGCCGCCGGAAACGCTGCTTCCCCCACCTCCGCCTCCGCCTCCGCCGCCAAAGAAGCGGCCGTACTTCCCTATGTTCGAGGGAGACGGCCACCCCACCCCGCCTCCGCCTCCATCGGGGACCGCCGCCGCCGAAATCGTGGCGGTGCAAGGCGGCCACATCGTGCGGTCCACCGGCCGGAAGGACCGCCACAGCAAGGTCTGCACGGCGAAGGGCCTCCGGGACCGCCGAGTCCGCCTGGCGGCGCACACCGCCATACAATTCTACGACGTGCAGGACCGCCTGGGCTACGACCGCCCCAGCAAAGCCGTCGACTGGCTCATCAACAAGGCCAAGGCCGCCATCGACGGGCTCGCCGAGCTTCCCGCCTGGCACCCCGCCGCCGCCGCCACTTCCTCCGTGCCGGAAAATGCCCGGAAAAAGATCCAACAGCAGAACCAGCCGCACGACACGGCGGTTTCCGGGAACGAGCACGTGTCGGGGTTTCTGCCGCCGTCATTAGACTCCGACGTGCAGTTTCAGAGTTTCCCGACACACGATTTGTTCTCGAGAAACAGCAGCAGCAACAATAACAGCCAGGATTTGAGGCTCTCTTTGCAGTCGTTTCAAGACCCGAACTATATCCACCACCATCCACAACCCGAACAGCACGCGCAGTCTCAGGGACAGCCGCACGTCCTTCTGACCGGAATCCCGCTCGGATTTGACGGCTGGCGACCCCTGCCGGAAAACCTCCCTTCTTGGAATTCCGGCGATGTTGCAGGCGGCGACTATAACCAGTTTCTTAACAATTCACAGAGGGGACCCCTTCAGTCCAGTAACACACCTTCGGTTCGTGCTTGGATGGACCCACCGGCGGCCATGGCCGACCACCACCACCACCAGGGAACTTTGCCGGTTTATCCCCCGTCGTCGTTTTCCGGCGGCATTGGCTTCTCGGGATATGCTGGGTTCTCTGGATTTCACATCCCGGCACGAATTCAGGGTAGCAAGGAAGAGCACGATGGATACTCAGACAAGCCATCCTCTGCTTCCTCCGATTCCCGCCATTGAAGCTTTTTCTAACTCACTTAATGCACAACCAATCCTCCATTGATCAGGTGACANAGTCTTTGGCTTTGAAAAAAAAAAAATGCAGGGAAACAAATGGTAAAAGATGAAGATGAATTGAGAGCTTGAGTGAGTTTTTTCTAGATGGCGGCTTGCTTTTCCTGTAAGGCGAAAGAATTCTTGATCTTAGTGTCAAGTTTTTTTTTTCTCCCGATCATATCCCGGTTAGCATTCTATGTTAGTTGCTCTTTTGTTTTAATTGATCGCTAGTTGTTTAATTTCGTGTTTCATGCCCGAACGATTAGAAAGCTCTCGACTGTTTTTCCACAGACCATTTGAATTTGCTTCTGTATGTTAGAACTTCTGTTATGTTGATGTGAGCATTTGCTTCTTGTGTTAAATTAAATTTAATTTACACTATTGATCCTTGAATCTTCATAGAGCAAATCTTGGATATATTAATACAACTAGATTTTCTACAATAGTATTCGATAGCAACAAAATCCGAACTAGGTGTTGCTTCGTGTGAGTTCAAACCAGTTTGAGTTTTTCTTTTTTTTCATCCGCATTTTCTGATAGCATGCTTTAAGCCTTGTAGCCCACATAGAAAATTCAAAATTGTTATTTGATTTCGACATTGAATCTTGCAACACCTATCTTTTCGGTACAAATGAGATAATGTGTTGTTTGCTTCTTATAGTTGCTTGGCCATTTTTGGGTAGTTTATTGATCATTTTTGGGTACAAAATCGAAACTTGCCTGGCGTTTAATCGCTTACAATACATTTTTTTTTTCAGCTCTTGATCAAGCTGACTTGTTTATTGACAGTGAAATATAGTTTAGCAATTGACATCTGGTTAATTATTCTAGCAACTGAATGAAAGACTAAAAAATGCACAACAATTGTGAAAAATTTGAATGGAAATATCATATTAAAGACTCAGATTATGGGAAAAAAAAACTCCCCCTGAGTACAACCAAAATTGGGTACTAACTAACAATAAGTGACAATCATTAATTGCAAAATGGTCCCCAGCTCTAGAAAATGTCCTCTGTTGATTGTTTGTTTAAAAATCTCTTGANGTTACACAATGCCCTCTTATCTTTTTATTATTGACAAACCACCAAAAAAGATTATTTCTTAATTTCCTCAAATTATTAGTTAATACCAACCGAACCCCATTTCTCTTAGCGAACCGATTGTTTCACATTCACAAACCCGAGCGTAAAAATCGAGTCTTTTTTTTCCTTGATCCGTAGTCTTTTTTAAAATGTTACAATGATTTTGTAAATCTGATCAAACTGAACAGAAAAAACAGAACTTTTTCACTTAACTGTCATAACATCAAATTGGTGATTAGGGAAAAAAACAACAACTTTGTAACAATCCAATCCGAACAACAAACACAAAAGGATAAGGAAAATAGAAAAGCTTCAAATCACCCCAAAAAATTTCAATACACACAAACTAATCCACACTCAAGTGGCTTATAAGTTACACAATGCCCTCTTATCTTTTTATTATTGACAAACCACCAAAAAAGATTATTTCTTAATTTCCTCAAATTATTAGTTAATACCAACCGAACCCCATTTCTCTTAGCGAACCGATTGTTTCACATTCACAAACCCGAGCGTAAAAATCGAGTCTTTTTTTTCCTTGATCCGTAGTCTTTTTTAAAATGTTACAATGATTTTGTAAATCTGATCAAACTGAACAGAAAAAACAGAACTTTTTCACTTAACTGTCATAACATCAAATTGGTGATTAGGGAAAAAAACAACAACTTTGTAACAATCCAATCCGAACAACAAACACAAAAGGATAAGGAAAATAGAAAAGCTTCAAATCACCCCAAAAAATTTCAATACACACAAACTAATCCACACTCAAGTGGCTTATAAGTTACACAATGCCCTCTTATCTTTTTATTATTGACAAACCACCAAAAAAGATTATTTCTTAATTTCCTCAAATTATTAGTTAATACCAACCGAACCCCATTTCTCTTAGCGAACCGATTGTTTCACATTCACAAACCCGAGCGTAAAAATCGAGTCTTTTTTTTCCTTGATCCGTAGTGTTTTTTTGTTGGGTCATCATGCAACTGCAAGTTTTGAAACTCCCGATGCTTTTCTTGCATGCGCGGAGGCTTTTCCATCAGTCGAGGCTTTTTTGACAGCTTTCGAAACTGATTCGCTTGTTTTGTGTTTGGTTTCGACCTTTTTAACGAGTGAGGGCTTTAGTGCTCGATTTTCCCATGGCCGGGCGGCTATCCACCGCTCTTTCCAGCTCCATCCCCAGCTTTCTTTGCTGATGTCATAGTAAGATTGGCCAAAATACTGATTTGAACTTGCCCTCCACTGCCAAAAAATAAAATTAACAAAAGATAATCCTAGTTTTAGGGTAAAAAAATCATAACAAAATGGTTATTTTATTTTAAATAC